>VZRQ01002275.1:24191-119149 GCA_013397975.1 Machaerirhynchus nigripectus
TGGGCGGCTCCGCCCGCCGCGGCCGGGCGGCATCTCCGCCGGGTCCCCACTCTGGGTGATGCGGGGTCTGGGGGTCCCCGTGTGCCCTCCCTCCTCCTGGGGGTGTGCGCGCACCGCGGTCCTTGCGGGGTGGGCTGAAAGCAAGCTCGGACCCCAGAGGAGGAGTTGGCACAGCTCAGTGTCGGTTCTCCCCACCGCCAGATCTCAAAAAAGAAGGTGTGGGAGGGGTGAGTCACCTCCTGGTCTCCTTCGCTTCCTGCTTGCCATACTTCGGCCTGAAAGATCTCGGCTTCTGTTCTCCTGTGTCAATCCCCGCTTCTCCCGGGGGGGTCAGGGGCTGGGTGGGAGTGAGGTGGATGACAGAGACGGATGCTCGTGGTCCCCCCAGGGCATGGGGATGCAGGTCTGTGGCTCAGGTGCCATTCCTAGGAGGGACCCCAGTACCCCATGAATAAGAGGAGACAGCTTCATACCAACGCTCCGTCCCTGCAGCCAAGGCTGCCAGCCACACGCTCTTGCTTTGAGACGTGATCTTGCCAACACTGAGCATGATGTATCAAGCTGAGCAGTTCTAGAGATGCTCAGACGTTGAAAGCTTTCAGTTATAGGACTTGCTGGGATTTTAGCAGCTTCTTGCAATCATTTGTTTTCTGAATGCAGTAGAAGGAAATGTCTGTCTTGAATGTGTAGCGTAAGTAAAAAATGAGACTTTATGATTGAGACTATGCTTCAGGATAGACCACAGAAGGATGGGCTTTTCTGCTGGGTCCTTGTAGCCTTAGCCTTACAGATAGGTGTTGTAGGTGTTGCCACTGCAAAGGTGCTGGAAGAAAGGAGGCTTGGATTTTGCACCAAAACTGTTCATGAGGATTGAATGTCTATGCTCAGAGACCTCTGCAATGGTGTCTGCCTTAGTGATAGCCAGAATTTTGAGAGATACTATCCGCCTGGAAATATTTACTGAAATGGGCACTGATGTTCCTTCAGAAGCTTTCCTGTCTTCTGTTGTTCCATGTGAATGTTTGAGGCTTGGCATTTATCCCTTTTCTTTATGTTTGGTGGTGGAGTAGGTTTTAACGTCTGGTGGCCTTGTGATAAGGCATTTGTCAGTCTTGATTTTCTAAGTTGATGTTTTGAGCAAGCTGCTTGTTTTTATAACACTAAAATATTTAGTAATAGAAATGGTGTGTGTGCATGTTCAGCAGTTGAACTATCTTTTTATGCTAAAGGATGGAATTTTTAGGTTCGATTTATATTTTCTGTAGATGTCTCTTCTGAAATGAAATGTTTTTCCTGCCATTTTAACAAATACTTTCTGGAAAGAAGCAAAGAATCTGTATTTTGCTTTCCTTGGGAAATGGTATAAGGAGAAAAAGCAGGAACAAAAAAAAATTCTATCTATTTTACACATGAAGAATTCCTTTCTAAAATTACAGGTAGATTAATAGTGATTTAGCATCTTTAAAGGAAATATTCTGTACTGATGTCTTGGTGATGCCATGGTTGCTTAGCATTTTACTTCTGACACTCATGTGAATCATACTCACTGTGGTTAGGAAATCCATTGGCTGAGAGCTGTCGTGGTTTGTGAAACTGCCATATTCTGCAGTGGCTATTTTTGCATTTAATCTTTTTCAGTAATTGTCTGGTTTTCATAGATAAATGCAACAGACATTAACTGTCATTGTGAATTTGTGTGAATGATCCTTGTTTATAAATCATTTTCTCTCATTAGCACACTGAGGTTTCTGCCATGCCTGTTTTGCTCTCTGCTCTAGCTGTCTGTTTCTAAGCAAGACTCCTTTACCAGCTGACTGAAATGAAATTGTTAAGATACTGGTATCTCATAAGCTGGCACATAGAAAAAAGACAAAAAGGATGTTGCTTGACAGTGTTTTTCTTTAAACTGGGTAATGTAGTCCTTTATCCGTTCTTATTTTGTTATTCTATTTTTGTTATTCTTTCTAGAAAAAAATCTGGCCTTTTTTGTTTGTTTGTTTTTTAGTAGAAGGCCCCAAATATTTGTTTCTTCATTGTTTAGTTTCCTAGTAGATCTTCCAAGAAATGACATTTAAATGTGGGAGGGGTAGTGAAGCCTTTACTTTGCTTCTATTACAGACTTTCAGTTCCTCTTTCTGTCGATGCTGTTCTCAAATTCCCCTGGCAAAGGTTTGATTTGTTGCCAGATCCCTTTTGCACTTTTATTTAAGATGCTGCCATGGCATGGGTGACTGAGTGGGTACATAGGGCAGGCTCTCTGGGATCACCAGGATCCTTGAATTCAGGTGGACGAATGACTGAGTAAAAAAAAAAAGAAGCTTCTCCCTTGCGTTCTCATTTGTCTTTTGTTTCATTGATGAGCAATGGACAATTTTGAGACTTGCATGATCTTTTTTTCTTTGGGAAAAAACCATGATCAACTGCTGTGCTTCTTCACAAAACATGTATGAAAACCTGAGGGAGCTGACAAGATCTTCATGTTTTTAAATTTTAATTTTTTTCCCCATGGGCTGTTTGTGTGACAGATGTAAACCATCTCCCTTATCCACTTTCAGTTGATCAATGCTGAATTATAGGGCAAACCCACAAGAAGCATAGATCTCCTTTGGCTCTTCATGACTTGCTCTTTGCATGTGTTAAATAAACTGTGAAGGTTACTACACAGTTTGATTTATAAGTTGTGTAAAGAAAAGGTATGACAATTTCCTTTAATTAGTAGTTATTTTCCAATACAAAGCTTAGCAAAATAGCTGAAGAACATAGTAACTTAATCTAATTGCTTCACAAAATGACAGCTGTTTCTCTGAGCAGAATAATTACTTTTAGTGACTCAGTAAAATAATTAACACAAGCTGTTGGGTGTGGAGGCTTGGTCAAGAAATTGGTAGATAGCGTCACCTGAAGGGGGTCTCTGGTCTGACCCTGTGCCCAGGGCAGGGCCAGCTCTGGGATCAGACCAGGGTGCATGGAGCTTTCTGCAGTTGAGTCTTGAAAATGGAGCTTCAAGGTCAGAGCCTGTGCCACCTCTCTGCATAGCCTGCTCCATCCACTGTTTGGTTGGTTCACCTGTGTTGAAATTCTCTAGGCTTAATTGACATCCTTAGTCCTGAGTACTCAGAATGATGTCATTTTGTCACCTTCCAAAAAAGGTGTGCAATAACCGGAAGTTGAAAAAATTGTGTTTAAAAATTATATTTAAAATTTAAAAAATCAATTTGTCGAATGTCCATGTATATGTATATACATGTATGCATACACATAATGCATTAAAACACTTTATGAATCAAGATAATGTATGCAAATATATTTAACCCCCGAACATATTTACATATATAATGTATTACATTTAATGTTACTGTATGTATATATCTGTGTCTTATTAGTTCATAGAGTCTATTAAACCAGCAGACACTTACATACCTCCTTACATCCAGGCAATGAAGAGATGAAGATGGCTGTAGATAAAAATATAATGGGGTTTATGTATCGTAATAGGTTCATTGAAGTTGTTAGGTGAGATGTCTGATGTGGTTTTAGAGCTGTTTAATTGGATTTAAATTCTGAGGCTTTTGAAAAAATTCCTGTGGTATAAGAAGATTAAAAGTAAAGCAAATTGAAAAAATACTGAACGAGGACTTTATGTAAGCTTGGCTAACTCTCAGAACATGCTCTTGTGATGAGAGTTTACAAGAGTAGCTGCCAGGCTGAGGAATGCCAGGAGCAATGTTGATAGCAAGCTTGAGCCTGGAATAATTTGGAGTCAAAGGACTCTTGAGAGATGTTAAACTCTCACTCTGACCTGTTTTTTTGTTTAAAACTGAATGCAGTCTGATGAGCCCTCATTCTTACAACCTGATCTGAAATCTGCCTGCCTTCCCTTAACTCTGTCAACCTACTGTTGAGGTTTTGAAAGCACATTTTTTGCCCTGTTTGGAGATACTAGCCAGCTGAGAATATCAGCCGATAATGGCTGTGTGTGGCTTTGAGTGTTAAGCCCTAAATAAGCCACTCTTCTGTCCTTGATTGTAATGTGATATTGGTTCTGCAACCTAGGTATTCATCCTTTTTTCTTCATTTGGACTAAAAAACCATTAGAGAGCTACCTGATTATTAAGTCTTCATGTAGATTCCAAAAGCTCTCCAGATGCCTTCAGTCACCAAAAATATTTATCTTTCTGTGTGAGAATTTATTCATAGAACAAAAGAAACAAAATAGGTGGGGAGAATGGCCTCTGTTCACGGAGATAAATTCGAATTATAGCAAATTAGTATATTTATATATATTAATGTCACACCAAAAAATTCATGTGATGGAAATTAGGGTAAGGGGCAGTACCCTCCATGGTTGTAATCAGTGCAGTGGCTTGCAAAACATGCTTTCCAGATGACAAGCACATCTTGTAGTGTGAAAGTAAAGATATTCAAGTAAGTGCTGTTTTTTAGAAGGGTAGAAAGCCTTACACCAGTTACTGACAGTAAGGACACCACTGTTCTGTGGTTGTGTGCTGCAGGTTTCTTGCCCTGCATTGAATAACAGAAACAGGACTGAGCAGTAGGTGTGGATGTTGCTGGTTTCTTTACTGGAGCTCCCAGTGTAACAGCTTTGTGGGTGCTCTGACTTCTTCATCTGAGGAGTGGGACTTCTGGCTTTGTTTTCTTGATAGTCCTCCCAGCAAGTTCAGGAGACCTTCATCCTCTCTTGGGGATTGAATATTAAAGGGTTGAGGCTTTCCAAAAGAAGTAAAGCTTCTGGCCAAGTGATGGCATTCCATTGACCATGGGACAGCCAAGCTTTAAACAGAGGAGCATGTGAGCCAGAGTGCTTTGTGGTTTTGCAGTCCAGCTGCTCTTTCCAGACAGTAGTTAGCCACTGGCTGGCAACTGAGCTCACTCAGGAGCTGGCTGCAAAGAGCTGGTCCTCCAGTGGCCACCACTCTGTAAGTGCTTTGTGATCCCTCTCTAGGCTTGTTTTAAAATCCTGTGCACTGAAAGGAACAAGCTGTACGTTTTTTGGTAGGTGGTCATCTTCTGGCGAACATTTCAGAGACCTGAGTTGGAAACTGGCCACAAACAGTCAAGCTGGCCCAGCTAAAAAAGCAGGCAAGCTTCTTTGGGGAAGAGGGCAACCTCCAAAACCACAATAACTGAAATTTGTGCAATAGCATTTAGTTAAGGTGTTGGCTCCTTTGCCTCCCTATGGTGACTTGCAGCAGGGCATGAACAGTCTTTTCACGTATCACCCCTCTTGAGTGTGTGGTTGTTAAAACTTAGTGTCAAGTACGGCAAAAAGACAGAAACCTCCAAGGAAGTGCATTCAGGGATGGATCACTTCACTCAGTTCCCACTGACCCATTTTGAGCTAATCCAGATAGGAATTATCTGTTTTTTATCTGGTCTCATATTTCCCCAGAGCAGAGCTTATCTATTCAAGCACAGCAGGTAACATATGACAGGAATGGGGCAAAACTGGTTGTACCTGTTAGTAAAAGCATTTAAAAGTGGTTCCTTTTCAGAGCATGCTACCAGAGTGATCCAGTATGACAATTTGTGTGATTTTGGGGAAGAACGATTAAAGCGATGCATATCTCTTACAAAATCTGTTTGGAATTGCAGTTCATCAAAGAAAGCACATTTTTAATAGGAGTTCAAGATGGGGGTAGGTTGGGAAATTCCCTGTGTTTTTGTGGAACTGTATTAATACTGGACTTCAAGGTTTTTGAAACCATGAAACAGGAGTTTACACGTATACCGCTTAAATTTAGGTACTACAGGTAATTGATTCTAATAGAGTTGACATATACCAGTAACTTGTTGTAGTGAAAATTGCCACCTCATCCACCTCCAGCAGTTAGAATTAGTGTCCAGTGGACACACACATTAAAAAACAGACATGAAGCAGGATTCTGGAGTTGTTTCCAGTCTCCTTGTTATGCTACCACATTGTCTCTGTGTCTGCAGCAAACCTCTTACCTTATCAGCAAAATTTTAAAGTAGAGATTGCTCATTCTGAAAATTTACCCCTGTAAAATTGATTTTTCTCAAAATTATGGTCTCTGGAAAGGGGTAAGTTTTTTCCCCTGGTCAGATACCACGATATAGGTTTGTGACAAATGACTAATGGCTAACTTGTTCTCTTGGCTATGCGTAGTTTTGTAAATTTATTTGTAGCTGCAGTTTTGGATCTGGATTATGGAGTCCTGAACTGATAGAATTACTGCATTCTGCTTTCTCATCATTCAAATGGTAATTACAAGCTATTTGATCCCTATGCCTTACATAAAAACAAGGAGAGATAGATTTTTTAAAAAGTATTGTTGTTAAAGGTTTGATTTTGTTGTAGTTATTTTTTAAAGCCCCTCATGAACTAAGTCATGCCTTCTAGTTGTTTTTTTCCTTCAAAAAACCTCTCTTTAGTGTACATCCTATATAATGTGTACTTATTTTTTTATGTAATCAGTGGAAAATACGATATTATTAGGGGAAGGTAAACCGAGGAAGGGAAGAAAATGCAATGCAATTAAAAGGTTGTGGCTTTAAAAGAGCATTCATTATTTTGGATGTTTTCTTTTGTTTTCTTTACAGGTGTTGTAACTTTAAATGTACTAAATGTTGATTGATAGTTGTCTGACTGTTGAATGCTTCCAGTATGGAAATGTGAGGGGTTTGTGCGTGCATAGTATTAGTGAGCATCTAGACCTGTCACATTCGTTTCAGCTGTTGGGTTGAAGTTTGATATTCTTTTGCAGCTCTGCTGTGTGTGCCTTGTCTGTCCTCTGCCCAGTTCTCTTAATTATGAAGTGGAATAAAATTGCTTTTAATGACACATCTTGCAGCATCATAATTTCATTGTTTTCTTTTGCCAATTCTGTCCTCAGTTCCATTACGTTTTAAAAGGATGATGATGCTGAAGTTGCTTAAGAACAAGCTTTTTAAACTGACAATTCTAGAACTCCAAATTGTCTGTCTTTCAGTGTTGTTCTTCTCCTAGTACTTGA
Organism: Machaerirhynchus nigripectus; assembly: GCA_013397975.1. Classification (NCBI taxonomy): domain Eukaryota; kingdom Metazoa; phylum Chordata; class Aves; order Passeriformes; family Dicruridae; genus Machaerirhynchus; species Machaerirhynchus nigripectus. Next base: position 31,187 of record VZRQ01002275.1, read on the forward strand.
TTGCCAGGAATTTGCAGATGACAGTTTGTCTGTAATCCCAACATCCAGATTTATCATGAGGATGTCAGCTTTAGTTCACTTAAAAAAACCAAAACAAAAGAAAACAAAAAACCCCCCCGGATTAAAATTTAATATTTAGATTTAATGCAGAAGGCTAAGGAGGGGAATTAGAAAGCCTGAAAGACCAAGTAAGAGGACCAGAAACACTAATATGTGAGTGAGAGAATTGTGAAGTCTTCTGAGGGGACCTGAACACTGGCAGTTTCTTTCACTTTCATTTAGATTAGTTTCTACTTTGACATAGTCTTCTTTTGTTCTCATAGTGGTAATATAAGCTGTCAGGTTTTTTTTTCCTTTTTCCTACCAGCCATAGCATCTAAAAAGCCAGTTTCTCCTTTTCCATGTGCAGAGTGTACTTCATAGCCGAGGTCACATCTCTGGGCTGTGAACGTGGAGTGAGTCACCTTTCCCTGCCAGCCTGCTGTTGGAATCCAGGCTGAAGTGATATTTCTGACAAAAGTCAGCACTTGCTTGCATGGGTTTTATTTGTTGAATGGCCAAGATGAGATGGGTGGGTGGGAGAGGGGCAGATGCTGTTCCTGCTGTGCCATGAGGGAGGGAGGATTGCTTGCTCGCCCTGGCGGTCTTCATAACATCCCTGCTGTGGTTCAGGAGGTGTTCATTTGGTCAGAGGAACTGATGCTTTTCTGAAGGTATTTGCAAGAAAATCCAGTGGACACCTGAGCCTGGAGAGAAAGTGTGATTGCTGATGAATAGCAGGGTAAAATTAAATCAGAGCATTTTACTTTGAAATCAGTCTAAACTATTTCTGAAAACATAGTCAAATGAGACTTAGGCTTTGTCAAACACCTTTAATTCATAGCTGTAATACAAATGCTAAACTGTTTACAGAACTGCCGTGGGCAATGGCAAAAATACTGAAGGTCAAGGCTCAGGCTCTGAAAATTGGGACTGGTGTAGGTTGTTTGCCTCATCTGAAGCATAGACTTTGAGTTGATTGAGGCTGGGTGTGCTTGAATATCAGTGTATGCATAAATGTTTGTAATGTGTTTTAAGGAAATTGTATCTCTTAACTGATAAGAGGAAGAAATCTTTAATTACTCTGTTACTTGAAAGAAAACTTTGAAGTAACAAGAACCTGTTAATGTACTACTTTTATGAGCAGAGAGAGAAAGTGTGACTTTTTTAAAAAGTGCTCTTGATTTGTGAGGCTCAGCATTAGTGGATGGAAGCCTTGAGTTTTCTGTTGTTGCTTTAAAACTGGTGTTTGACATTGAATCTGATAATCAATGTCAAGTGACTGCCTCTTTTTCAAGAGGGATGTTGGGGCCTGGAGCCTGTATTGAGAGTAGGCTGTCCTCTCTGAGGAGGGCATAGGGAAGAGAGAGCTGGGACAGAAATTGGTGTCTCTGATGGATAGAAATAATTAAAAAAAAAGGGGATTTTTAAAAATTCCAACTCTGGAGGTAAAACCATGTGAGAAAAACAATCTAATTTATCAAAATGAAGGCTGAAAAGTGCCTTATTTGCCTCCTTAAAGAGGAAATACCAGGCAAGGAAGGGCATGCCAAGTGCCCTATCTGGAAGGGTTTGCATATAGGAAACTGGGAACATGTTTTTGGCAGTACAGACTTGGGGCAAGCTGAGAAGATAAATAGATTTTTTGCTTTCAGATGTGAAGACTCCAGAACTAATTTTCCAAGGAGGTAAATACAAGATATTTGGCTTCATCATCATAAACAGGAGAAATATGATAATAACCTGTAATGCGGAAGAGGTCAGATCAAACGTCTCTGTTCTAATTACGGGATTTGAATTTTGTTCCCACCTGGTACTCTCAATGCCTTAACGACATATCCTGAGAGGAATACAGTGGTGTCTGGTCATAACCCAATAAAACTGTTAGCAAATACAGCATAAATTATTTTGTTGTTGTTCCCGTTTGAGACAAGTTCGGAGGAACGTCCGAATTTGAATGTCCTCTGATAGAAGGCAGGTTACAGCCACCCCTCCCCCACCAAGTTCGGGAAGAAAGTCCTCGGAGGAAAATGAAGGGAAAAAAGCAAAACTATTTATTTAACAAACACATGGGAAAAGGATATTGCTAAATAATAAAACCTCTCAGTGTGGAGAGGAACCTGGGAAGATTTTAGTCTTTTGTGGGTGTGGTCTCTTTCCTCACTGGAGCTGGAGTTCGAGTTGGAGCTTGACCCTCCTGGCTGTTGTAAGGTCTCCTGGTGAGTTCTGGTGTTCTGAACAGTTCAAGAAGAGAAGAAGAAGAAGCCGAAGTCCCAAGAAAAAAAACCCAAAAACCTCTCAGTCTCTCTCTGGAGAAACACAGCCGAAAGCTGGCTGGAAAGAGTACGAAAGGGTGCTTCCTCTGCTCTTGTCACTGCAGAAGCATGCAGAGGAGTAGAGTGACCTTGGCGCACAAACTGCTTTGAAAAGTTCATCTGTTTTTTTTCTTTATCTCACACCCCGTTTTAAAGGCATGGAAAGGCACAGGTTTTCATGGAGTATGGAGTTTCATGGGCATGGAGTGGTGATAGGGGATACAACATCATAAAGTCACCCCAAGACAGTTGTTTATTTTAGGATATGAAATTTGGTGCTATCAAAACATAATTAAGCCTTAAACTTGATGTATTTATTTTTTTAAGCCTGTTGTGAGCAAATGTTTTCTTGGAAAAACTGGTTATTGTAGTTTGGTATTTCACAGATAAAAATGCAATAATATTTGCAGAACTATTAAAGGAGACAGTTGGAAAATGTCTGTTCTTGGCATGAAATTGTGATAAAAAGTGAGTGATAAGTTTTTTGAACCCTTTGAAAGATTTTGTTTCAGCAGGACTGGAAAAAGCTAAAGACCCTGGATGCCACTGGGTAGTGGCATCCAGGTAGAGCAAGTTTGCACTGTATCTGCTAATGTTTGTCCTTGCTCCATTCATTCAGCCCTGCTCTGTGACTCTTCAAAACGGAAATTTTCAAGAAGGAAAGAAACAGTTTTTAAGAAATTGGCTCAAGTCAACAGATAAGGAGTACTTAAAGCATTTTCGTATCTTCTCATTTTTTAGATGACTGAGTTTGCAGAGAAAAAAACCCTTGTGAGGAAGATCACTAAATAATGTGGATAGGAGTGATAGCTCCTGTGTTCCTGTGACAGCTGAGGCTGCTGTACAGGGCCACAGGAGCCTTTGGGGAATACTGTGCTTAAGCTGGAGAACAGGCTTTGTTTATGTCCATTACCTACTGCTTTTTAGTTCCAGAGGATAGTTCCAGAGAAACCTGCAAGTTAAATTTCTGTATGCTACCGTTGCCTTGGCATCAGCTTTCCCTGGAATTAGGCTTCTGGCAAGGTATGAGCTTGTCCAGGGGGATGAAAGAAAACTGAAGTAATTGTGGGTGTCTGCACCACTCCATCAGAGTATCATTTGTTTTGTTTGTATTGTGCTTGTCCAGAGTCCTAAGATTTGCTTTGAATTCTTGCCTTTATTTTGCCCTTTGCAGAAGTGTGGGTGGGGAGACCTCCCAGGATCTCCATCCCCTTGCCAAGCTCTGCAGTTCTGGTGCTGCTCCCCTGAGATTCTTCCGCCTGTCTGAGTTGATTGGTTTCCAGGATCCATCACACCAGGTCCAGAGGGGCTTCTAAGTGTCTTCTACACCAATGAAAAATCCTGTTCTCGCTTACTGTGCAGTCAGTAAACTCTTATAATTCTTGTGAGGTTTGTTTTTATGTCAGTGTTGTCTTTTTTGGTGTTCAGCCTCTTTCTCTGACAGTTTTAATACTTATTTCAGGAGGAACAATGCAATATAAGGTTCATTTAGGAAAAAAAGTCAGTAACACCCATCAACACCACAATGAAACACCACCTCCACCCCCACTTTTACTCTAACCTTACTTTGGGAAACATTGTGTCACTGGTTTGCTAGCTCAAAGACTGCTTTTAGTCATGTCAGCAGCAAAGTTGCTGGTCCCTCTGAAGGTGATCTTCAAGGGTAGGAAATTGGAAGATCTTACTTGCTGCTCTGTGGCAGGTGTTGTAAGAACCAGATTTGAATGGTTTTCCTGAGTTGGTGGGAAGAGGCAATAAAAAACTTACTGAGTGTTTTTTGGAAAACTAGTGATTCTGTTGTAAGAATCAAGGGGAAGAATAGAGACAAAGCCTTATAATTACAAATTAATCTTTACGTGGTTTAGCATTTCCTAATTTAAAAGCCTGTAGATTTTGGTAATGTGTACCTTGCAGATTCATCCTTTGGCTTTATTTTGATGAACAGTATATGTCATAGGATACCAAGTTTTTTTCCTAAATCATGTGGTACAGAAATCTGGAACTGATGTGTGTTTTTTGGGTCAAAGTGTTCAGAAAATAAATGGGAGTATGTTGAATCAAGTCTTCCCTTTACTTTAATTACATATCATAAAAAGCATATAAAAATTCCACTGGAAAGTGTCTCAACATTTTCAAACCTATGCAGCCAAATCATTTAATGGCATCTAAATTGGTATGATGTCAAAAACATAGAAGGCTTTGACTATAGTGTGCCATGTCCCCCTTGTTGTTCTGCTTGTGCTTTGAAAGGAGAAAATGCTCCTGGGGCAAGAAGGGCATGCAGGTGGTAGTGGCCTGCCTGCTGTGTTGGGATGCGGCTCCTGAAGTCTAAAGGAGATGTTGTGTTACATATAAATTTTACCATTTCCTTTATGAAAGTTGGGAGGTCAGCTTTCTGGAGATCTTCCTTTAAAATAATGTTTATCGTTTCTGTGTTACTTTGGAGACTTTATTTAAATTGTAGGTAGGGAGTGGGTGGGTATCACTAATTCCATATGGGAAATTCTGACTATACAGGTATGTCTTTCAGAGGGGGTTTCTCTCTAGTCAGTAAGTGAGTATCAAGGCCAGAAGAGTCAAAGAATGTCGAAGTGAAATAGAAGTTAAATTAAAGAGAGTTAAACTAAAATTGTGCATGCCTTTTTGAATATAATTGTACAAATTTGTGCTGGTCGTTTGTTTTAGTCTGCTTAGAAACTTTCTCTCCCCTCTGTTATTTATTGTTCAGACCTCAAATGATGTGCAGTTTCTTAATTAAAAAAACACCAACCGTGAAATCTTGGTGGAGTCTTTTTTTGGGTGGGTTTTGTTTTTTTTTGGAGTGGTTTTGTGGGAGTGTGTGTTTCTGTTTTTGTTTTTATTTTTATTTTTACAGAACCCCTGGTAGCTCCCTCTTCAATATACTTCAAAAGTGTTCTTGAAACTTCCCATACTGAGTCTCCCATTTTTTTAGTGCCCAGAATAGTGACTGTTGGCCTTTCTGCTTTTGGTATTAGCAGGTTTGTGTACAGTATGGAGTGTAAGTTACATGCAGTGCCTAGATTTGGTTTCAGGATGCAAGATTAGATTCTCTTACAAGGAACAATAATGGGCAAGTGGCTTGTAAAGCAACAGTTGACAAGTTAATTGCACGAGTTTCATTAAGCTTAAAAAAAAACCCACAAGCAGCCAAGAAATGGAAAGGATATAATGTTTTTGTTTTCAAAAGCAGCATACTGTTTATGAATTTGTGTTTTCATAATGAAGTCAGTAATGCAGTTCTACAGCTTGTGTTGTTTTGATTAGGTACTCAGAAATGCTTATCATAATTGCTGGATCACTGGCACTTGCAACACACAGCTGGGAGTTTTTGGGAAAGTGTTCACTTAGAGCACACCACAGGCGTGTTGGAAAAATGAAATTTTGTTTTAGCATAGCTAAAAATGCAGTGTTAATGAAAGAGAGATTGTAATTTAGAAAAAGAGTGCTTCATCTCAGTGTCCCCTCAATTTTCAGTAAACATTTCAGTTTTGTAGTTGGTTTCCTTGCTAATGCAAGGCATATTATGACTTGTGTGAAGAAACATTTGGTATACACACAAGTTTATTTCTTTTTAATAAAAATGTATGCTTTTATGTAATGGTGGTAGTTACTGGGGCTTTTTTTGATTTGTTTGTTTTTCTGCCAGGTGGGTTTTTAGATCTATGTACTACATAAATCCCTAACACCTTCCTGCCACTGACACATTTAGTAGTTGGAGTTACCTGCAGAACTAAGGTTTGGTTGCCTGAAACTATTTGAAATACGTAGCCAGTTGTACTTGAAGGTACACATACAGCAAATATTTTATTAATGTTGGCTTAGCAGACACACCCATGTCTCCGGGTGGATTTCTCTCTCTTCCCAGCTAATGATGGGAGGCGATGAGAAAGGTGAATTAAAATTACATGCTTTGCTTGCAATGATTATCCCTAGGTAAAGTGATGCTTCCTAAGTGCCCCTGTTGGCTTTGATGGTAGAAAGTCTTACAGACTCATATTCAGGCTTGTGCTTAGTGTGTCCCCTACACCATCACTGCTGTCCCCCCCACCTCTGCCTGTTGGTCTCTGCTGCCCTCCTTCAGTCCTCATCCTTGAAGCTGCAGTGCCAGACATGGGGTTCAGCTGCACGTGGTGGTTCTCTTCCAGAAGCACCTCTTCTGAGCCGTCTGCTGGGATGGTGTTTGCCATCCTGCCTTAATTTTTGGTTTGCGATAGCATGTGGGTCTGTTTGACACGGGTTGTTGTTGTCCCTTCTCTGTACGCAAGCACATAAAGTTCCTACACAGATGATTTTTCTGAGGTGAAAGAAACAATTGAAAGAAACAATTTTCTCTGAATGAAGTTTAGCTCTTGAGATGATCTTTTGGAATGGGGGGGGACAAGTGTCTGCTGATGCCCTCTTGGGGAAGTCACAGCAGACCAAAGAGTAGGCTCTGGGAAGGCGCTACAGTTCCTCTATTAGCCACAACTTTTTGTCAGCTTTGCCCATACTGTTACGAGGTGAGGCACTCATTTTGAACAGTTATTATGGCTTTGAGAGATACATCCCCCTCCCCCCGGCACCTGATAGCAGTTCTGAATGAGTTCATACTTCAAGTCAGTGGTGATCGGTCTGCCAGTGGGTTTACTAGGTCTGTGGACTATTTCTAGTAACTGCCAAAGTAAGTGAGCAAAAAAGACCAGCTTCCATAAGCCTAGCCTTTCTGGGCTAGGATGTACATTTTGTACACTTATTTTTAGTGCCTCTTGGAATCTGAACTGGATGCAGTCATGCTGAGCCTTGTTTGGCTGCGTGGTATGTTCTGCTATCAGTTGATAAACCCCAGTGAAAAGGCCTGTTAAGTCTTGAAGGGGAAAATATCACAGTGAAGCCTTGAAGGGGAAGATAGCACAGTGAGTGTAGAGGATAGAGTAGGTTGGTGTTGTGGCATGGGGGGGATCGGTACAGAACTTTGGTTCCGAGAAACTGTTGCAGCCTCACCTTGAGTCCTGTGGTCAGCTTTGGGCACCCCAATGTAAGAAAGATCTAAAGCTATTAGGGAGAATGCAGAGGAGGGCTGTGAAGATGGTGAAGGGCCTGGAGAGGAACCCACACAAGGAACAGCTGGGGGCACTTGGTCTGTTCAGCCTGGGGAAGAAGAGACTGAACAGAGGCCTCGCTGCAGTCAACAGCTTCCTCAGGAGGGAAGGATCACCTCTCTGTGGTGACCAGTGACAGGACCCGAGGGAATGACTGGAGCTGTGTCAGGGGAGGTTTAGGTTGGATATTAAGAAAAGGTTTTTCACCCAGCGGCAGTTGGGCACGGGAACACACTTCCCAAGGAGGTGGTCATGGCCCCAAGGCTGCCAGAGTTCAAGAAGCCTTTGGACAATGCTCTCAGCACATGGTGGGATTCCTGGGGCTGTTCTGTGCAGGGACAGTAGCTGGATTTTGATGCTTCTATGATTTGGTGTTTCCTTTTGATTAAAGTTGGTAGCTCTATACTGTGCCTATACTGGCATTTATATTAGAATCACAAGCATGTATGAGGAGAAGGTGCTGTTGTGCTGGTGCACTGTGCTTGACACTGTACTGCAGAGTGCTTGGGATGACATCTTCCACAGTGGAACTCAATTAGATAAGTTCTCTAGGAACACACCTGAAACATGATGGCCCCTCACAGGTGCCAGCAGCACATAACTGGACTAATTGTGATTAGAAGTGAAGCTCATTGAGGACTGGTGGAAATTGTTCTGTTTTGCATGTCCTTTCCATGTCTAATGGAGTTGGAGCTGCAGAGGTGGTGGGAGGCCAATGCCTTATATGTGTGACAGCTTGTAGGGATACTCTGTTTGTCTAAGGTACTATACATGCCACACTGTAGTCAGAAATATTACAGTGTGTGCTAAAAGAAAAAAGTGAGTATCAAATTTCTTTGGAAATTTCCTTTTGATGGGTTGGTTATTGTAAGGAGCTGCTGTCTCTCCTGTTTCCCAGTGTCACCTGTCTAATAAGGGCACTGGGTTTGCTGTCTCCATGGTCAGAACCTGTGGTTACACACCACTGTCCTTGTGCTAAGGCTGCAGATAAAGGGGATGGGGATATAGATAGTGCTTGCAAAGAGAAAAGTTCAGCTTGAAGAGAATGTTGATTTTTGTTGTTTTTAGTCACTCCCCTTTTTATAGGGGGGGAAAAATGGTATGCAGCCATTTGGGGAAGAACGATTAAAGCGATGCATATCTCTTACAAAGCACTTAGTGACTCCTTTATGTAATTTATGAGCACATTCCTCTGAGGGCATGGTCACATCCTCTGTTGTGAATGAAAATGTGCTCTGCTGAGCTGAGTGTCTGGGACCCAGGGGCTATAGGATTGTTTGTTGCTTAAAGGAGCAGTGCAAGAGCAAGGAACAGTTCCCTGCTTTGGGGTAGCTGTTGCATTCTCTTCTGGCTGCCAAGTGAATGTTTTAAGGATGTGGTTTGTGTGTTATTGTTGGATGTAGGCTATAGCTGGCAAAGCTCAATGCCTAACCTGCACCTGCGTGTATGATTTTGGTTGGGTTTTCGTTTTTTTTTTTTTTTTTTCTAGGTGCTGACTACTGAGAATCTAATGAAATTCATATAAATTATTACTCAAAACACAGACAGTAGGTCAAATTTTCTTGTGTGGTTTGTTTTTGGTGAAGATACTGAACAGCTTCATAGATGTCAAAATAAAATGACCCCTACTAAAAGGGGTAATGACAATAGAGTGTAAATATGAGATAGGTGAAATCCAAGTCTGAAATGGCACTGCAGACTCTTGAGGTAGCAGACTGTGTGTGCTTGTGTGTGTCATGGTTTGACCCTGGGTTGATGGACAGTTGTATAGACCAATAGCGCTTCTCGAAATTCACATATTTAAACCAGGTGGAAGCCCGGGAAATTCTCTCTTCCTTCCGTCTTTCGAGCTGGAAACAGGGCTCTGGCCGGCAGGCCAGGCCGGGCCTGGTTAGGCCTGGCTGGGCCTGGCTAGGCCTGGCTGGGCCTGGCCGGGCCTGACCACTCAGCCCTGGCAGGGGCTGGGGCCAGACCCACGGCTCCGTGAGGGCCGTGATGCCCCCCTGCCTTCTCCAGGGCAGCCAGAGATGGACTTTTTACAACTTTGGCCGAAAGCAGCTCCTGGCCGCTGTCCAGCAGAGAGCATGTGACCACCAGAGAGATAAGTTCTAGCTGCAAGCCAAGGCTCCGGGTAAGATTAACTCCTTCTGAACTGTAAATTCCCCAGAAGAGATGAGACCTGCAAACATCATCCTCTCCCAGGTTAGAGGAAAGGAAAAGGCAAAGGCACGTGAATACCATGATAGTGACACCAAAGTCAGTGAAGAGGAAAGAGCTGAAGCCCAGAGGGAGGAGATAGAGGAGATGCTTTAAACCTAGAAGCTGAAATTCTTTTGTGAAGCTATGGTGATGGACTATGATACATCAAAAAACCCCTTTTAATTTCGTGATAAGCATGGGGGGTGGAGCTGTTCGAATTGGAGCCATGAGCAAAGATGCCTGTGCTGAAATCAGTAAATGTTGACGTAGCTATAGTTTATTAAGTAGCAGAGATCAGAGAGAGATGGTGGCATGCTCTGATCCTCTTGAAAGCTTGAACAGAGAGGGATAGCGATGAAGTGAAGACCCCTTGCTCCCAGGGGAAAAGAAGACCTCTGTTCCCGAGATGAAGATGCCCCTAGAGGCAGATGATGAGAAACTTTGCTCCTGAACTGCTCATCCTTAAAATAGTACCCCATTAGCTAAGACTGAACCCTTGAAAACGGCTGTGGGGAAAGCTGTAAGTCAAGGGAAGGGACTTTCACATGCCAGCAGAAAACCACCCCGGGCGGCTGATGTGCTGTGACGTGGAAGCCACGAGAAGACTCCTTCTTGTGAAGAAGCCCCATAGCATGGGCGAAAGAGACTCCTCTCCCTAAATGAACTGATGAAAGACTATTATAGAGGTGGTAAACTGACTGAAATAATCTCAAGTTTGTGCTTTTAAGTTGTAACTGGGAAGAGGGGGGAGGATGGGGGGAAGAAAAGTGTTCTGAAGGTGTATTTTAACTCTATTAATTCTTTGTTTTTCTTTTAGTTCTAGTAATAAACTTCTTCATATTCTTTAAGTTTAGAGCCTGCTTTGCATTCCTCCTAATTCTTATTTCACAAAAGGTAAAAGATGCGAACCAACCCACTACAGTGTGTTGCATATGCATGTTAAATATAACTAATGCTAATTATGATTAGCTGTATAGTGCCTGTCTGAGTGAAGAGTCAGATGGACAGGGTTCATTAGTACCTCTGAATTTGTGTTTATGTGAGTAAAAAAACGTAAGCTTGGGGTTGTCTTAGACTCCCTTCCCTTTTAATAAATAGTATATTAAATTAATCCTGCTAATATTATCCTAAAGTTTACCTCTAGAGTAACAGAATGAAAGATGGAGTGTAGCCTGTTGGGCAGTATCGAGATCTGACTTTATTTCCTTTGATTGTGTCTGCGCAAGCAAATGTAATGTCAGCTCCCTGGCGTCAGGCAAAATCTCAATAGTGACAGCAGCGCATGTGTAGGGTTGAACATTCCAGCTCTTGGTGGTAAACCCAACAAATGGGTAAAACCATCTCTAGAAAATGATAATGTTACACAATTAAAAGAATAAATAGAACCTACCCTGACAATTTTATATAGGTCAGTAAAGATTTCAAGGAGTGTATCTGTATTTTCATGCTCTTTTGCTGAAAGTTTTGATGTTGATAAATAACTTCACTATCCAATACTATGCTGTTTAGTCTTCTTCAGTGAGCACCTGAATTAATTTTCAGCTTTCATCTTTTACTTCTTCCTAAGAACAATACACTGGTTTAGCAGCAGAGTTCAGATGTTATGCTTGAGTTGAGGTAGTTCTCAACGATTTTTTTTAAGAAGTACCCATTTATAATTAAATTAATTTATGGTCAAATACTCAGATGATTTGCAGAAAGGCTAATGCTCTAGCGTAATGTATTTTTAAGATTTTTTACCAGACTAATTTAAATGCTACTTATCTATTATTACATTTTTCTTAAACTAACAACCTGTTAAGAGTTTCCAGCTATTATTTTTTCTTTTAGATTTGCTTAATTAAAATAAGAACTAAGAAGAAATATAACTATCATAGTTTCCGTAATTTCAAAAAGTTTTAGTGTGCAGCTCACTTGCGCCCTTTATTAGAAGTGTTTTTTAGCATTACATTAAAATTTTACAATCTTGGAAAGAGAGGTTTGGACAGAACCGCAATGTCTTCTTTCAGCTACTGCTGCAGGTATTTCCCAATGTGATTCTTGGAAGTGCAAAAATTATCAAGGTATGCAATACAAGAAGAGAAAACCATGGTCAGTTATTGTCATATAGGTGATAGTCCCAGTTTTATTTTTCACTGGTATGCTTATTTTTTCTTGATTACTTAGGGAACTTCACTTTTTAGTCTGCTGGGAATAAGGAATAAATGTGCATTGTGTGGGATACTGTTCTCTCAGTGCAGAGTATTTCTCTGCTAATTATCTATTGAGTCAACTAATGGTATACATTTTAAAACTCCTAAAATGGTATACAGTGAAATCAACTGAATGCCAGTTACAAATCTGGTCCTGCAGATGGAATAAATGATCAGGTATAACTGAAGCAAATACTACGCTGACTATGCATTTTGCATATCTTGAGGCTGAATGTACTTAGAGAAGCAGTGACTGTGTACAGTACATGCACTTCTCTAGCCGCTGCAGCACTGACTGCCAGCATGTCTTCCTCAGTCATTGTTATTGCTGGAAGAGATATTCTGTCTTACCTGCAATTGCAAATAAATCAGGCTGGCAGAGATGCTACTAGACGGGGCTCTGCTGCATGTCAGGACTTTAGAAGCAAGAAAAGGTTGGAGCTGTAAGGGTATGAAGAGGAACAGCTGGATATGGCAGCTCATGTGTGATCATCAGGCTTTTCTTTTGCAAAGAGCAAGCAATGTTTTCAGAAGTATAATAAGCCTTCATGGATAGCACTAATATTCTCACCAGAGCATTATGTGTGGCTTTCAGATATTTGCTGGAATTCTGAACAGTGTTAGGTTGGCAGCAGAGGGGAAATGTATGGAGGCGGCTGAAAAAAACCCCCAAATTTTGAGTTGCTGCTCTCAAATGAGGATGAGAGGAAAAGTAAAATGGTTCTGCCTGTCTTGGAGGGAGATGTCTTAACTCTGACACTGAAAGCTAGACTACTGGCCTTGGTCTGAGGTTGGTTCTCTAGAGGGTGATCTTTGGTCTCCACAAGTTCATAGAAGCAGAAAATGTGTAAACCCAAGTTCATGTTGTCACTGTTCTATGAGTAGGGTGAAGGTATTAAGGTTTGATATTGATAGGCAGTGATGCATTATTGGAGGGATGAAGAGAGTGAGGCGTGGGCTTTATGCAGTAGTTGTGATAGGTTTATATTTGTGTCCCTCTGCTATCTGCCACAATTAGGTTTTAATAGCCTTGTGAAACCTAGGCTGAGGTTGCTTGTGATTCAGGATGCAGAAAAAGAAGTTATGAAATTTGATGACGGGAAATGTTTGACTGTGATAGCAGGACTCCTAAACCTACATATACTGGAATCTCAGCACTCTTGACATATAAACACTTCCTATTTATATTACATTTTAGGCTTTACTGTGTCACTTAAGACTATGTGCTTGCAACTTCACTACTTGTGATTTATTGAGGATATCACTCCATATTTAGAGTAATGTCATGTGAGGCAAATAGCATCAATCATGTGCTCTGATGGACACAGGTCTGGAGGCAGGGGTGTGTGGGCCCAGGGTGGTCCCAGCCTGTGTGGTGTAGCTTCAGAGCTCTTCTGCTCAAGGAATGAAGACCATCATATGCAGGCCATCTGGGATCATGGAGACTACAGGTGGCTAGTTTTGGGTGTGGGATAAATAAGCATGGCAGCTTTTCAGTCAAGGGAGAATCCTGCCACCCTGGTAGTCATCCTTTTTTCCTGCACTTCTACTGCACCAAGTTCATCCTGAAATGGAAGAAAACTGCCCTGAAAATAAATACAGCGTTGTTGATTATATGCTGTGCTTAAGCTTGGGAGTTTTGGGGTCCTGTGGAATGCGGTGTTTGTGCAAGAAGAATTCAAGGTGGTTTTAAGTTTTGAGGTTTTAACTAGCCAATACTTGTACAGTGGCCACTACTAATAATTTTATTCTTCTGCCATAACTGAAGTTAAAATGAGTATAAATGAGAAGTATTAGGAGCCATTTGAATTTTTCTGCCTAGCAGGCACTCAAAATAACTGTTTTAGAGGTGGACAGTGGTTTTGATGGCGGCTTGGCCTTTATGGATTATCCTTATTGGAAGAAAACATCCATTATTGCTACTGTATCCTTACAACTTCTGTTGAATTAGGATAAAAATAAAGTGCTGGAGTCGTGTTTATAGTCAGGAATAGTAATAAAAAGAGCAGCCAAAATCAGGCTTTTTTTGTCACTGACTTAACTTTCAGTGCTGTATCTATTAAAAACCCGCAATGTACTTGGTTTCAGTTATTTTCAGTGAGTGTTGCATCTGGACAAGAAGGGAAAGAGGTTTCTTGTTTAGTATACTGTGCATTTCCACATGTGCTTGCTAACAGTTCCCACAGAAATGCCCCACTTCCCAGGTGCCCTCACATGACAAGGATGAGGCTCTGTGAAGGCAACCGAATAACAAGGATGATAGTTCATCTAGCATGGAGGTGTTGCTGAGGTGGAGTCAGCCTGTGCTCTGTGTCAAAATTGGTTTCATAAAGGAAAAGAGATGGGATGATTCTCCTCAAAGTGGAGGAACAGGCCATCCTAATGTGCTGGGAGATGAGGAGCAGGTGGGGAAGAAGATCAGCCAGGTTGAACAGAAAAGCTGGAACTTGGGGAAAGAATAAGAGTTTAAGACCTTTGGAAGAAGGGGAAGACAACTCAGGAGGACTGCAAGGACATTATGATGTTATGCAGGGAGAAAATTAGAAGTGACACAGACCAACTAGAACTTAGTCTGGCTACTGCCGTAAAGACAATGAAAAATGTTTTTATAAATACACTCGCAAGAAAAGGAGGGCTACAGAGAATCTCCATCCTTTATTGGATGCACAGGAATATATGGTGACAAAGGATGAGAAAAGGCTGAGGTACTTAATGCCTTCTTTACCTCAGTCTTTAATAGTAAGACTCATTGTTCCCTTAGTACCCTGCTCCCTGAGCTGGAAGATTGGGATGGGGAGCAGAAGGAAGTCCTGTAATCCAAGGGGAAATGGTCAGTGATCTGCTACATGCCTTAGACATACAGAACTATGGCACCAGATGGGATCCAGGGGAGGCTCAAGGGAGACCTTAACACACTGCCTGACAGGAGGTTGTAGCTGGGTGGGGGTTGAGCTCATCTCCCAGCTAACAAGCATGGGACAAGAGGAAATGACCTCAAGTTGCAGCAGGGGATGTTTAGACTGGAGGCAGGAAAAATTAGTTCACTGAAAGGGCTGTCAAACACTGGAACAGACTGCCCAGGGCAGTGGTGAAGGCACCATTCCTGGAGGGATTTAAAAGATCTTTTGGTGTGCTTTAGGAATGATAGTCCCCAATTTAGTGCTCCCATCAAGATTCTCCCAAACCATATGCAGCTCACTGGTTCCCCACCTCCACCTTCCCCCTCTCCTTCTTGCTCTGGGGTGGACTGGAGAATTGGAGGCACAAAAAAGTGAAAATCATGGGTTGAGATAAAAACAATTTACTGGAAAGAACAGTGAGATAAGAAAAATAAACAGTAACAGCAACAATATTAATAAGAAAAGGTGTAAGATAAATTATTTACATGAAAAGTGAAACAATACCAGACTATTGCCACAGTGTGAGATGATATCAAATAACAGTAGTCTGGCCATGCCCTCTTCCTGGCTGCTATAAAAAATAAACCATGTCCTGACTGAAACTAGCACATGTGGCACTTAGTGGCATCATTCAGTGATAGACTTGGCAGTGCTGGGGGAATGGTTGGGCCTGATGATTTTGAAGGACTTTTCCAGTGTAAATCATTTTGAGATTCTATAAGCACTTTCATCTTATGCCAGTGTGTTAAGGGATGATGCTGCAGCCAGTTAATTCTATTATAATCTGGAAACTTGTCCTTAGATTAATTGGGTGGATTTAATTGATTTTCCACACATCACCTCTTCCACAGCAAAATAAGCTTAGAGTTTACATATTAATCAATGTATACTTTTTTCTTCTGTGTATTGTTCTCATTGCCAGTTGGTGTAATTAGACCATGGCTGTATGTCATTGTTGCTGACAAACAGGTTTTGCACAGGCTCCTGCAATGTGTTGCTGTGCTGAGGCTGTTCAGTGTCATGTACTGCCAGCTTGGGTGCTTGTGGATTCCTGTTAATCAATTCGGCCTCAATGTGACCCAGATAAAATGTTGCACTTTCTGATCTTGTTACGTTCACACTCTGTAGCTTGCACTTAGTATTTTGATGCTTGCCTGACCACATACAAGTTTATTTTCTGATTTTTGTAATTTGTTTGTGACAAACTGAATGGAGAATTAGAAAAAGGGTTAACATTTCTGTTAAAAAAAAAACCTCTATGTGATCCATATGCATGTGTACTTCAGTTATGTTTCATTTAGGTTTGTGTGGTAGTTCAAAATTGGTTGTGTTGGCCCTTGTGCTGGTGGAAGGTAGGCCAGGCTCTCAGCCTGGATTAGTGGCCCAGTTCATCACTGTATTGACTTTTAGAAGCTGGCAGTCCCTGGGATTCTCTAATAGTCTACATTGTTTTTCAAAACAAGAAATCAACAGAACATTCTCTTGGTGCTGGTCTTACAAGTATCTTGGTTTATAAGTAGTATCTATACAGCTTCAGTGGTAACTGGCTTCACAGGGAAGTGTCATTCTGCTTGAGGGAAATGCGGATGCTTGAGGGAAATGCGGGATGCTCCTCACCAGTGCGTTGATCTGGTTGGGTGAGGAGCATTTCACGTTTCATCTGTGGGTCTTTGTGGGACATTGTCACAGTGACTGCCTTGCTTCCGCCCAGGCTAGCGCCTGCGGTGTGCGGCAGGTGTGGGGAGCGGTTACGGCTAGGGAGCTTTATCCCACTCCTTTGAGGCAACAGCTCCCAGGAGCTGCAGCCCCAATGCAGGCAGGTGGTGGGGCAGCGACGAGGGAAGAAATAAAGAGTCACGGGGAGGCTTGCTCCTTGGGTATAGATCCACAGGTTTATTCCTTGGAGGGGACCCGAAGGAACATGGCGGGAAAACACTACTGACAGGGGATTTTATAGGGGCAGGATTCCAGGGGAGTGGCCCAACTGGGGACCAATGGGGGATCAGGGAAGGAGGAGAAACCGAGGGATTGATATTCACAGCAACCATTGGGATTGGAGGGAGGAGGGTCACATGCCCCAATGGGGCGTCGAAGTTTAGGGGAATTCCAGATGGGGAGTGGCTTTAGGGAGGCAGGGTCTCGAGGGATTGACAGGGGACTTGGGGGAGTGGTTGGAAGATGCTAGAACTGGGGCAAACCATTTGGGAAGGAGGGGAGGGACAGGGATAAACCAACTGGGGTACATCATAATTGCAAAACTGATAAAAACGTTCTAAAAACAGTAAAACTGAAAACTGCGTCACCACAGGACACTATACAGAATTTACTGTTTGTTTTGTTTGTGAGAAAATAAATCTCCATTTTACTATTTAAATTGTGTCCTTGGCAAACTGGCTATAGGTTTGTATTCCCCAGTGGATTTAATTGGTGTATGAGATGGAGTTGTCATTGCTGTACCAGTGTACACAATATACGGTATTGCAGTCTTGTTTGTGCAGGAAAAGTAAAAGGTTCCTTTTTGTTTACTTCTTCTCACCTGCTCAGAATTCAGAGATCGATTTTGTAGACAGGCTATGTACTGATTTTTATAAGGAATAGTACTGCTTTGCATTCTTTCATTTATTTTTGTGTTCCTTGAAACTTGGTAGGCATTTACATTGAAACTGTCTTTGTGAATGATTTCCAAAACTGAACACAGTATTTTGCATTGACAAGTAGCAAATGCTTTCTGTGATGCTTTAATCTTATATTTCCACCTCTCAAGTGTCAGCGGAACTGTCCGAGTAAGGCTTGCAGGTGGTGTGGGCTAAAAGGCGAAAAAAGTTGGAGTCCTTCCCCTCCTTTGGCATCCACTCATTCTTGTCCCCCCCTTCCTTACTGCATTTGTTCTCTGAGAAGAGCCAGAATTGGTTTCATCTGAAGGGACCTATTGTTGTAGGGTGTATTTCTGTTACAGCTTGTCCCATTTTACTAATGTCAAGGAAAGAAATGTCCTGTTGTAGTAAAAGGCTCTGCTTTCCATCCCTTGTGAGCTGTCCTGGGCAAAGAAAGAGGAAGAATTTGTTACCTTGCCTTTGCACTTGTGCATTTTTTTACTTAATAATGTAGTAAACAATTTGCCTGTGCAGGCTCAGAATGAAACATCAGGCATGTAGCACTAATCCCTTCCAAGAATAAATGCTTGGGTGTTTTTGTGTTGTGCTGGAGATCTGGGATTTGTGAAAGACTGAACGGCAGCTGGGCCAATGCAGGTTTTGTAGCCATGTGCTGTTTTCAGTAGGATAAAGAATGAGGGAAGGAGTGCTCAAACGGTGATCTGAAGAAGGTATTTGGTATTTTCACCTGTCTTGGGTTGAAAGCACTATTTCTTGGTGTCCTTCTGTATGAAGCTAGTCCTTGAGGTTGTCTCAAGGCTCATGTGAAGATGGAGTCTTCCCTACTTGGACTTTTCAGCTCTGTGGTGTATTTTCAGGTCATCTTTTTACTGTTTTCATACTTCTGCTGTGCCGTGCTCAAGGAATCCTGCCAAAGTTATTGTGGCTGATGAGCATGGCCGCTGCTGCTTTCAGCAGCAGAACGGGGTTGGAAATGGAAGGAGAACATGAAGGGAGTCTTCTGAAGGTGGGAATAGGAAGGCAAGTGTAGGTTGCCTTAGATTACGTTAGCTTGTACATGGAATAAGAGCAGGGTATTAAGGTAATTACTGATGTCAGCTGTATTTGGTACTATGTTTTCAGTGGCACTGTTTCCTTCAGTCTCTCAGCATAACAAAGGAGATGAAGCCTGGTTGTGTAAGACATTTTGGGTTTTAAGATTTCTTGCCCTGAGTGTGAAAACAAATGCGTGCAGCTTTCAGAGAGCATATTCTTTCAGAAGAGGAAGAAACATCCATAGAAGAGGCTTTGTGCCAGCTTGGGGCAATTTTTGCCAGTGTCGGTTGTTAAAAAAAGATATTTAAAAACGCACTTTTTAATATCTGCAGATAAATCTGCGTGGAGACTTGGAGGAGAAATAAACTGTTGTGTTGCTGCTCTGTAGTGTTTGGATTGTGGGCAGGTTGTGTAGAGTTTGTGCTCTACATTTAGTACTCTGGTCAAATTCCCTGTCAGAGGTCAGCATCCCTGCTTGTAGTCCTTGGGTGTTGCATCAAGTGAAATAAAATACACATTATTTCTGCTTTCACTGCACACTGTGACCTAGCTAGTCTTAAATAAAAGTTGACAGCCATTGTTTCTCTGTTAGTGTATGGAAATAAGGTTTCCTTGTACTCCCTGCACAAGGCGTCATTAGTGTTCAGTGGGATTTTCTGTAGTAGAGCACCAGGTTCAGTAACCAAATAAAATTTTTTCTTTCCTTCCATTGTTGCTGTGTGTGTGACATCTTTCATGGTATAATGCGTTTTTATTACATCTTGATAAAGCAGTAAGCAGGAGGTGGGAAAGCATAGTACTGTTTTCTGTTTTGTGATGATGGTTTATCAGGATGCTATAGCTGTTGAGTGTCAAAAGCAAGATGATGTTTTTATCTTCCAGACTACTCATTCAAAAGACAAATGAAAAAAATCCCCAAAAGTAAGTCACTGTTTGAAGGATTTATGTGTTCTAAACAGCAAAAATACAACGAAGCTTTTAAAGACAAAAAATGCTCACTTTTCAAGTATGTAGTTCCAACAGGATTAAAAAACCTGGAGGGTTTCTTACTCTCCTTAGTGGAGGGCTAGTGCTTTGGGGGTTTTTTTTATGCTTAATGATCTCTGGTGAGTTTAGTCTGAAGGAATCAGCCTTCATCTTATTATGTCATCTTACTTGGATCAGTTCTCTTGGATCTGGCTATAATAGTTAAAAATGGCCAATCTCATTTTTCTTCATCATTTGAGGATCTGAAAGTTGCCTCCAAGTTCATCTTAATCTCTTTCACAGAAATCTGTTAAATTCAATTAATATGAATTTCAAATGTAGTCCTTAAGGATGCTGCGTTTGAATGCAGTACTTCTCATGAGCCTTCAAATCAAATGTGTGTGAGCATGTCTATTCTGCTATCACTGTTGTCAAGACAGAGAGCAGCTGCTGTTAGTGGGTGGACCTAGAAGAGGAGTCTGAGGCCTTAGTATAGTTGAACAAACCAGAAACCCATATTCTGAATTTTGGGCTTTTGGTTCACCTCTTCCATCAATTGCTTTGTCTATCCTTGTCTGAATGAGAGATGTTTGTGTACGATTCTGGCAACCACAATAACAGCATGTCTTCCCATAGAAGAACAAGAGTTGTCAAGCACAGCTTTTCTTGTGTTTCAATGTTCTGCATAACTGAACTTGCATGTGGTACCTATTTCTGTATTATTAGAAAATTACGGTAAGAATACCACACTAGAAAAAAGTTCTTGGATTGACAGAATCTAGTTTCCCTGGCTCCCAGACCTAACCAACAGTTGGGTATTCCATAGCGCTTAATAAGACCAGAAATCCAGAACTTATGGTGGCAGTAATACTTCTAAATAGGAAAGAGTGAGAACATAAACAAGGTACTCTGCTATCTGTTTGGTTAACATTCCAAATATTGAAATCAGTAAAGCTTTTGCTAAAGACCATCTGTGGAAGAATTCAGATGAAGGCTGTGTCTTTAAAGAGAGCAGTTGCTGTAAGATACCGGAGGTAGGGTTTGAAAATTTAAATATATATATTGGAAAAATAAGTGTACCTCTCTAGGGTGGCCTTTATGTATTGGGAAGAGTGGTTTGGATGTTTTTTTCGTCTTGTCCCATACTGCTTCCTGCATATTAGTTGCTTTTTTTTCCTGTTGTTTTCTTGAATCTCATAATGGATTTTGCAAAGTCGCAGGCTTAAC
This sequence comes from Machaerirhynchus nigripectus, assembly GCA_013397975.1. Classification (NCBI taxonomy): domain Eukaryota; kingdom Metazoa; phylum Chordata; class Aves; order Passeriformes; family Dicruridae; genus Machaerirhynchus; species Machaerirhynchus nigripectus. Next base: position 51,774 of record VZRQ01002275.1, read on the forward strand.
ATAACTATCTTTCTGATTATTGTGTCATTAGAGATGAATTTTATTTGAAGCTGACTGAATTCCTTCACATCCAGTTTTGGGTGGTTTTGCTTAGCTTTTTAAGCTGAAGAGTTGCGTTCTAGAGAATATCTGGTTTGTATGGTCAAGCCTGTAACTCCTTTGGTTTGTTATTTCCAATAAAGTTGAGAGTCCTGGCTTATATAATCTGTTCTTGTTTGTCTATCATGATTGTGCAGAGGGGTGTGTATGTAATGTACCTGGTGTATGATCCCTCTTGAAGGAAGAATTGGTGCTGGGGCCCATCATGTATTACTGCTGCCCAGTCTGCTAAACAAAGCTGCTGGGTTGTTTCTGTGAGGGCTTCACTGTGTCCTCATTTGCTTGGTTTTTTTACTTACTCTTGTTTCTTGTTCATAGGTCCTGAAAAGGAAAAGGTTCTTGGTTTTGAGCATTAGCACAGTGGTATGAAGGTCATGTACAGTAGCATTTAATCAATGCAAAATGCAAACTGTAGAGGTGAAACCTGAAATATGCCCAATTGAGAGAATGAAAAAATATTTTTATTCTTTCCAAAACTGAGGAATCCGCTACCTTTTTCTGTTAAGCACTTCTGAAGGTCTTTTTCTTTATTACTTAATTTTTGTTGTTAATATTTTATGTACGCAGTAATGATGGTCTTGTCTTTGGTCTGGTGGATGAAATTAAATAAGCTGTCTGCTAGAGCCAGAAAGTAGAGAGATGGAGAAATGGCTTTACCTTGGAGACCATGGGAGTGGGGCATAGCATCAGAGGTTAAAGGCCAGACTTTCTTCTGAATATGCAACATGATTATTATGAAAAAACCTCATGGACACAGAGTAGCTGCTCAAAAACCAGCTGCTGGGTGCACAGTGATAGGAAAATAGCTTGTATCTAGTGGATAGTGAAGTTTGGGTGGGGTGGGCTTTTTTTAAATTTGTTTTTTTAGTAACAGGTGATTCAAGTACCCTAAGAACAGATCCAGGGCAGGATCTGTTCCAGCATGGGATGTCTAGTAATGCTGTGTTGATTCCCTCATCACAGTTCTGTTGTGGAGAAATAAAATTTCATACATTTTTATAGAAGAAGGATTGAAGAACTGGACCTTCAGCTCAAAATAAATGCAGTCTGTCAGCCATCTATTTGACTCTGTCAGGCTTTTGTATATGCCTTGAAGGTCATCCAGGTAATGTGTTACATTGTTTAATCCTGCTGTTGACAGATTAGTTCCTTCTGGCTTGCTTATAGTAGTATTTTTGTATGCTAAAAAAAGGTTTGTCTAATTGGAGATGTGTTGGCATCTTGGGTAGTATAAATATTTCAGGAACCATCTTTTGGACATGTCTTCTTTGTAGCAGTCTGCGAGTCCTCATCATGCCAAACACTCGATGGTTAAAGTCAGTAAATACCAGAAGTATCTTGTTAATTCATCTTCACATTGTTTGTGGAGTGAAATTGGGAAATTGTTATTTTTATTATTATAATAATAATAATTCTAGTAATCCAACTAGTCGGACAGCTTGCAGAGAAGACTGAGTCACAGACTCGCCACTTGAGCAAAGAATAGTTGTGCATCAAAAGAAGATGAGAGGGACCTTTGGCATACGTGTGGAGTGCTGTCATTGTGCAAAGTAGCTGAAACGCCTCAAGTTAAAACTGGTGAATTACATCAGACTTCTTTCATGGCTCTGTTCAGATGCTTGTGGCTCAGCCCAATGACAGTAGAAGATGATTCCATTCTGCATCTTTAGAGAATAACATAAGTAATGCAGTCTGTGGAAGAGTTGCTTTAGCAGTAGAGATGGTGCCTCTGTATCAAGGGCAGATAAAGAACTGTATGCAAGATAAGTAATAATGAGAATAAAGTATCCATCTCAGAGCTTCCTTTGAAATCCCGTTGATGCAGGGTGGAGGTCCTGTTTCACAAGGAAAATTACAGCTCTTCTGTCTGTGGTGAATTTTGCTCAGGTAGAAAAACCTTTGTTCAGATTGGAACACAGGAAAAATCCTCTGAGCAGGTTGGTTTCAGCTTCCATTTTTTTCTTGGAGAAGCTTACAGATGCATTGTGTTGTTGCTGCACTGCAGTAATAATTCTGTAGATTTAGAGTAATTCATTCAGTCATCTAGTGTTGTCTTCCTACAACAGGAAAATGATGTAAGCCCACAGGATTTTCCAAATCTGAAAAATCTGGTATCTCTTTTTCAAGGAAGTTTGTTTCAGGAAAACTCATGTGCCTTGTATAATTTAACTCACTTTGTCTAATTACTGTATTGTCAAAAATACCGGATGTTAGCACTGTGTCATAAATCAGTCATACATGAGTCATGCTTAGAAGTGTGACTCCAGTGTTGTGGTTTTTGTACTGTTTTTTAAAGTTGTTATTATTAGTATTTATTTATTTATTTAGAAAGTTTCAAGTCCAATTACTTAAAGAGAGGCCTTTGAAATCGTACTGTCATCTGTACTCTAAGCAAAGTTTGCTGATTTGCCCTTAGGGATCTAAAAAGATAAAAAAGAGTGCCAAACAGGTAATTTAAATACTTTATTTTCTTCCTTCCTTTGTTTCTCCTTCAAAATGCTTCGAAACATCCTTTTAGAACCTTGTAGAACCATCCTTAGCACAGTAAGACCTGTGGAAGACAGGGAGATGATTCAAGACACTAGCATGGCTTCACCACTTCAAGTGCGAGTCCTGCCTGACTAACCTAGTGGCCTTGTGTGATGGAATGATTACATCAGTGGACAAGGGAAGGGTTACAGATGTTATTTATCTGGACTTCTGTAAAGCCTTTGACTCGGTCCCCCACAACATCCTTCTCTCTAAATAGGAGAGACATGTATTTGAGCAGTGGACTGGTAGATGGATAATAAATAGGTTGGATAGTCACATCCAGAGGGCGGTGGTCAGTGGCTGAGAGTCCTGATGGACATCAGTGACCGGTGGTGTCCCTCGGAGGTCCATATTGGCAGGGGTGATTTTTAATACCTTCATTAATGACATAGAGGAATTGAGTGCACCCTCAGCAAATTGTTATCACCAAGTTGAGTGGTGCTGTTGCCTGAAGGGTGGGATGTCATCCAGAGGGACCTGGACGAGCTTGAGAAGTGATCCATGGGAATCTCATGAGGTTTAACAAACCAAGTGGAAGGTGCTGCATCTGAGTCAGGGCAACCCCTCGTATCCAAGCGGGGAATGAACAGATCCAGAGCAGACCTGCAAGAAGGACTTGGGGTTGCTGGTGGGTGAGAGGCTGGATATGCCCTGACTGTGTGCATTGGGAGCCCAGAAACCTCCTGTGTGTTGGGCTGCATCCAAAGCCTCATGGCCAGTGGGGCAGGGAGGGGATTCTGCCCCTCTGCCCCGCTCTGCTGAGACCCCACCTGCAGTGCTGCATCCAGCTCTGGGGTCCCAGCACAGGAAGGACAGGGACCTGTTGGAGCCAGTCCAGGGGAGGGGCACAAAAGTGATCACAGGCATGGGACACCTCTTCTATGAAAATAGTGTGAGAGAACTGGGATTGTTTAGCCTGGAGAAGAGAAGGCTTCAGGCTGAACTTATTGTGCCCTTTCTGTACCTGAAGGGAGCCTACAAAAAAGAGTAGAGAGAGTATTGAGAGAGACTATTTACAAGGGCCTGGAGTGACAGGACAAGGGGGAATGGCTTCAAACTGTCAGAGAGTAGGTTTAGATTAGATATTAGGAAGAAATTCTTCCCTATGCAGGTGGTGAGGCACTGGCACAGGTTGCCCAGAGAAGCTGTGGCTGCCCCATCCCTGGAAGTGTTCAAGGCCAAGTTGGATGGGGCTCTGAGCAACCTGGTCTAGTGGAAAGTGTCCCTGTTCATGTTAGGGGGTTGGAATGAGAGGATCTTTAGAGGTCCCTTTCAAAACAAGCCTTTCTAAGTTAGACATGACTCTGTGAGAGGCTGAGTAACAACACTTATTTTGGAATGGAGGCAAAATGTAAGCATCCCTGAAATGGATTGCTATCCTCTTACAAACTATCCTTTTGCAGCCAGTTTTAGCAGGAAAAACTGAAAATCAAATCGCATAAAAAATGAATGAGGATACTATACAGAAGAATTCTTCTTCCATGAGATGCTTAAGAATGGTAGTGGAAATGTGATGAATGAGATGTGAAGCTATCTTACAGTCATCAGCTACTTTGAATTAAAAATAATAAATTACTGAGCATTGACATTTGAGGGATAAAGTTCATTTGAGAAGCTGACATTGCTCAAAGGTTAACCTCTTTATTAAGTTCATTGAACTAGGATTGTTCTTCAGTTTTCACCTGAACAGACAGAATTTAAATTTGTTTCATATTATCGAGTTTGGTTCTGCATATAGTAATTTTACTTTTCACATCCTTTCCAGGTACACATGCAATGAAATAGGCTTAAAATATAATTTACACCACCAGAAAAAAAGTGCTTTAATGTAGATGCAAACTAGAAATTAGGGCTTTTTTTAATACTTGCTCTCACCTTGTAGTTTCAGTTTTTCAGCAGTGAGTTTCATGGGTGTGGTAGGACCCCAGAAGTTACTACTGAGCTTGGTTCTGGGGTCTGTTGCACTGCTGTGAAATGCGCTCTTATTTTTCTTCTGCTTCATGAATTTGTTCAAGATAAGTGATAGTGGCTTTGAGTGTTGGAACAGAAAATTCAGTGCTGGAATTAGATGGTTTACAGTGATTTATTTCAGTGCAAAACCTTGATTTGCCCTGTAAAACAGAGTCTTGTGTCTGTTTTGGGTAGTGATAGTCTTGAAGATGATGAAGTGTAAATGCTGTATCATTAGCATTTCTGTTTGTATACATGTACCAAAAGAAATCATAACACTTGTCATATTTACTGGTGTCATTAAACACTTCTTTTGTCAAACTTGCATACTTGCTGGATTTCATCTTTTTTTTCTCCTATTTTTTCACATGAATAAAAGATCATTAATTCTGACAAGATTTGTCTTGTTTACCCTGCCGCTATTAGTCAACACATTTAGCCACATAAATGACCAAAGACAGTTTCAAAATCTAAATTAATAGCTTGGGAGCAAGATTAGCTTTTATTTTTTACTTTTATCTTCTTGATACACTTTCTATTCAGCTTGTAAAATCTTCATGTTATTCCACTTCCTCTACCTTCCCATCCTCCATGTTAATGGTTAGTTGGTGCTGCACTAGATTTAATGCTTCCTGAAAGTCATTCCAGTCTTGGATAATTTTGGTCAATCTGCTTGTTGTAATTTTTCTTCCTGTCAAAATGGCAGTTTTAGTAAAAAATTTTGACTAAACTGTGTAGAGGTATGATGCCTTTTCCTGGTCTTAAAATCAAGAGGCGAACACGGTTAGAAGGGGAAAAGGGTATTACCTTGGTATTTATTGTAAGGATCCTTAGGTGCACCACGACCAGGTCGAATACACCTCCATGCACCCCCGCAATGGCCCCCGCAATCCCTCCTCTGTATCTGGTTTTACATTCTAGGTCTTACTAATTAGCATATCTATCAAAATTCCCCAATGAGAGGCTCGAATGAGCCCCCCTCTCTAAGGAACCCTCCCCTGGATGGTTCTATCTTAGTTTACAAAATGTGTTCTGGAGAGGACCTTGGGGCCTGGGCACACTGGCACCGTAACTACAAAGCCTCTAAAATGTTTAGTCTCTTAGCTTAACAAACAAGTTCAAGAATGTAGGCAAAAGCACCAAGAATACAGAAGTTGCAAAAAGGTATAACAGGGGTAAAAAAGAAAAGACAAAAATCATCATGGCATCAGGTATCTGCAGGCTGGGGATAACTGTTGGCTGTGAGGGTTTTCAGTTACTGTTATATCAGTGGCTAACTTCAAGCTCTGTAAATTTGGCTGTGGACTCTTAAGGTAATTCCAGAGAAGACCTGGTTGGGTGAAGGTTGTCTCTGCTCCTCCCATTATCCTCCTGTCCTTGGTAGTGCACATCATCACCCATACCAGACTGCTGGCGCTCCTGGTCTGGTGGTCCTGTGACTGTGGTGCTGTAGAGGCTAGAATGGAATACAGTATTTCAGTTGGAAGGGAGCTACAGTGGTCATCTAGTCCAGCTGCCTGACCAAGTTACAGCCTTTTACTAAGGACATTGCCCAGTTGCTACTGACAGTCTTGGGGCATTGCCAACCTCTCCAGGAAGCCTGTTCCAGTGTTTGACTACCTTCTTGGTAAAAAAATGCTTCCCAATGTCCAGTCTGAACCTGGCACAGGGTTGAACCATTCCCATGCATCCCAACATTGGATCCCACAGAGAAGAGCTCAGCACTTCCCTCTCCACTTCCCTCCTCAGGAAGCTGTAGGGAGCAATGTTGTTACCCCTCAGCCTCCTTCCCTCCAAGACAGATAAGCCCAGAGTCCCCAGATTTTCCTTATGGGATGTCATTCCTTTCAGCCTTTTCAGCAGCTTTGTAGTTCTCTGGATGCATTCAAGCACCTTCACATCTTCTTAAATTAAGACACTCAATTTGGAGTTTTTTTTTAGGTTTTAGGCTTTTAGGTTTATTTTTTTTTGGAAGCAGACATGTTGCTGGTAGTGTTGGTGCTAGGTAAGAAAGTCTTGACACTGCACTTATAGATGAATGTGTTTTTGTTACGTTCCTGTAGCTAATGCGAAGATCTACCTTCTCTGATTTGATGGGGTACTCCCCGTGATAATTCCTCACATTTATAACTACATTCAGAGATGTTGATTTTTGTAGCTGAATTTTAGTTTTTAGTCACTCTCACAGGAGCATGGAAATGTGTGCAGGATGATGCTGGACAGGTTCAGCACAGGAGCTAGGCTTCTGCTGCTCTTGTGGTTCTCCTCATTGCTTCGCAGTGATTCCGGGGACCCCAGGGAGGGAAATCCCTTTGCCCTTGTGTGTGTGTTCACACGTGCACATGCAGGTCAGCTGTTTATACAGACACTTCTGCTCAGGTCTTCTGAATATCTCTTGTATGCACTTGGTTGCTGGTTCACTCAGGTCTTTGGGGGAGGGGGGCACTCAGCCTCCCTGTTGGTCTACAAGAAATCCTTGTGAACTCAGTGCTTAGTCCTGGCATATTTTTGGTTTGGTTTTGATACTTGATTTCAGGGTAGACAAATCCCTGGGGCTGGGTTGGGGTGTCATTCTACAAGTACTTGGAACATGACCTGAGGGAAGCACTAAAACTAAGATGTATGGAATAAATACAACCTATATCTCAGGACCTTGTGAAGGGTGTGGGTGAGGAGAATGGTTGGCTGCCAGAAGATAGTTTTGAGAATACTATATTTACCTCTGCAGGCTTGAAGGCAGACTTGCTTTTAATTTATTTATGGAGCAGTTGATCCTTGAGCTGCTGTGGAGATGTGGGTATTGTGCTATTGTGATGCATTTTGGCATCATTGTTCATGAAGCAGGCCAGGAGGACAGTGCGCAGATAGTTGCACTTGAGTTAAATAGGTTATAGTCAGCGCAAATAAACTTTTTTTGTTTTCCAGAAGCTTTTTGACAGAGTCTGTTTCTCAACCAAATTTTGGATGATTGCTTTTTGTAAATTAGATACGGATCTTCACAGGGTTTTCTGCTGGTTAGGAAGGTGCTTCTTTCTGCAGCTGTTTGCAATAAGCATTTGTCTTCCAGGAGGAGCAGCTGTACTGAGCAGTTTTACTAAATAATCAGTAAAATGTTTTTCTGACCTATTTCTATGGGCTGTTGACTGCAGTAATTGGTGCTGCTGTTTCTGTGAGAACATTATACAATAAAACACTGTTTCTAAATTATTCACGTTGATTTTGACAACCTTACTCTTTTTCACCGCTAAGGAAAAGTGAGGAGATGGAAAATGTTCCTTGGTTTTGACAAACAGCCATCCTAAAGTTGTGAGGAGACAATAATTTGATATTACCTCCTTTTCTAATTTGGGTGGCTTATTTAAAAAAAAAAATTGTCCTGATTGCATTCTTAAAAAAGGAGGGGATTTTTTCATTGTGTATCTACATGTGCAGGTTTTTAAAAACAAATAGTCTTTAAAGCATCTGTGTTTTGTGAAGATCCTAACAAAGCTAAGAGGAGAAATATTTTATTGCTTAAATAAGATGTCTAGAGCAGACTGTGTAACAGATTAGTCTGCAAATTTGATGGCTAACTGATGTGCAAGAAGTCATGGATTTGTGTCCGGTGACATAACCCTGTATTTGCATGGCATTTGCCTGGTTTGAACCACAGACTTCTAAAACTGAGCAACAATCTTCGCTTGTAGGGTGCAGCAGACCAGACAGTCCAGTGGAACAAACCTGGTCTTTCCACTGGGAATAACTAGTCTCTGTATCATGTTTTGCTCACTGAATGTGTAAGGCAAGCAGAGAGTCCTTTTATACTCATTCTATTTTTGCCTCTGTTCTTTATAGGAAAAACAGTTATGAGTGGCCCCACTTCAAAGATAGAGTTTCTTTTATTTTGTTAATAGTCATAGAGGAAATAAACTGCTATGTATGCAAATTGGTGCTGCTTTAGTTAATGAGAAACCTCAGATTTCAACCCAAATATGGTATAAAAGTTTGGAGGAAGGACAACCATGGGTTGGAAGGGTGATGTGTTATGATTGGATATGCTTAATTGTTCACATTATTTGAACCCCTGTTTTGCTATTATTGTCAACAGAATTGTAAAACCTTAGAACTGTAGTTGCTGCCTTCTTGGTTGGAGGTCTGAACTGGTGTTAGCATTAAAAATGATAATCAGGGAGGGATTATTTTAGTCATCTCCTAAACTAAGGAGGACATTTGTTGTTCTTGAACAAGTTGTAGATATGGAGATTGTTATTGAATGTCCTCTTCTTGAAAGTAATTGCAAATTAAGTAATTACTGCAAATTAAATACACTTAAAATGTTTATAAAAGTGGCTTCAGGTTAGTGTTTGCAGAATAAAGCAATATAAATCACAGAACCTGTCTTAGGGACTTCTGGGGAATGGTTTTTGATGTTTCAGTGGTTAATAATGGCACATAGAAGGTCTGATGCTTATTTCCCTACTATATTGTAGTTCTTAATTATAAGTTAACAGCAGAGCTATCGGAAGTGGTGTTACTTTGGTTCCTTGATGGAAAACCTCTGGAGGGTAAAACCTTGCAGACTGTGTTTTCTGAATAAAACCTGAATTGTGAAAAAAGCCAACACTTGTTGGTTAAATAGGGATTATGAAGCGCTATTAGTAAATACACTAATTGTTTTCATAACTACAGAAACCAATGACAGAGAGAATGGAAGGGGGGAGAGGGCTATACTTTCTGTCTTAAAGAATATAAGTGTTTGACAAGAAAAGGCTTTTTGGTATTATGATGGAATGGCAGTGAGCTAAAAAACTCCACATGCTTTTTTGTTCATGTAAGGTATTCCTTATTATAGTTTTGTTATTGGATAAACTTCTTTCAGTCCTCTGTACTCTGCTATCAAAAGCCTTTTTGTGTGTCTCAGGAATGGTATAAATGGCATCAAACACGCCATGTGGATGTGCATCTCTCCTCAAATAGATGTGCTAAACTGCCAGGCCTGAAAGACAGGAAAGCAGAGGCATCTCTACTGCTTCTTAGCATGGAAAGGAAACAGATTCCCTACATCTTAGTCTTTTAATGCTTGCATGATTTCTTTTTTTTTTTCCTGTGTTGTATGTTAGTCAATATTTTGACCTGAAATAAATACTTGTAATTACTATTTTCCCTCTAAAAACAAACAGAAAAATACTATGAAACACCTATTTTTAAAGACAGGCTCCAGTAATTAAATGATGCCATTCAGGGGGCCTTGCTAAGACTGACCTTATTTTGTCCTAATTTGACCAATCCGAGGAGAAAATAGCTGAATTACGTCCCTCTTCTTTCCATATCCAAAGCAGTTATATACCCAGTGGTATATAGAATTGTCTTCTGATTTCAGTCTTTAGTGTTGGTTGGATTTTCTTTTCTTTAATATCCCCATCTATGAGAGTATGCAAAATACTGAAAGCCTATCCTTGAAAGGTATTTTGAATTTGTTTTCTTTAAAACAATGTTTAAAGCACTTCATTGTTTATCTGCTCATAAGAAGGAGATGTCGCAGAGGAAGATGCACTCAGCTGGAGCTGAAATGAGTCTTGAAACTGGAAGACAGGCCTCTGATATACTGGAATTCTTTAAGGGAGACCCTGTTGTCAGTATTGAGCTTTATCACAGTCATGGAACCTTTCTTTAAGAACTTGTACCCTTACACTTCTAAAAATCAATAATTTTGTTTTCTGTGTGAAAAGATGTCAGGCTAGTGCTTGAATGTCTTGTGACATAGTAGACTAATGTAGAAATCTAAATAGTGTACCATCAATTGAGATAATTTTTTCAGAGTCCTGTAGATGCCATTTTTCAAATTTATGTAGTTCCCATTACAGAAATCGTATTACAGATATCTTGTATAAGTGATGAGTAGTGTTCTTACTTGGTCTCTGAAAACTGGATATACTGAGAAAACCTGAGCATAACATTTGAAGTAACCTTGAGATGCTGTGCTAATTGATCTTTTATTTAATGATTTGCCAAGAGGCAGGAAAAAAAGCCATGCTGCTACTTCAAAGTCATATGCAAAGGAGACAAAATAATATGTCGTTACAGTTCCAGTAACATGCTTCGAGTTTTTGCTTTTGCAGAATACTAATAAAGTAAATAGTTGCTGTTGATGTAATTTGTGTCCCATGAGTTATTCTTTGAGAGACTAATCTGCCTGAGAGCTTTAGGATTAGTCAAGGAGAGATTTACCATTACAGGTGTTGGTGTAACAAACTGGACTGTAGCTTTGTTATTCAGCATTGCTTCTATAGAAGCTACTTATCAGTGTAGATTGGTGCTCTAGATTATTTAATTGCATTGTAATGCAGATATTTATTTTCTTGTGAGGGTATGATTGTAAGTGAATTAAACCATTGGTTATGAAGAAAACTTGAGTGATGCATAAAATTTGTCACCAGCTCATATATTTTAGCTGGATATACCTTTGATGTGACCAGCAATTAATTCATTCACAAGTTTAAAATATTATGATAGTATGTGTGGGACAAATCACTTTTCACTGTTTTGGTTTTACTGATGTTTTATTCTCCTGCTTTTTTTTGAGTTTTTAATCTTTGTTGGTGTATGTGTTTTACAGAAAATGGTACATTTCCCCACTTTTCCCCCCAAAATACTGCTGTTCCATCCCCTTTGTGATCAAACTGCTGTTCAATGTTTCCTAAAATGAGTAGTATTTAATGAGATTTTATGTTATCAAGAACTTGCACCATATAGAGACCCCCTGAAATTAGTTACCTCAGCTAAATTTTATCTTTTATTTTTGGCTTTTATTTTGGTTTGACTTGGGAGTGTTAGGTTTACAGTTGGACTCAAGAGTGTTAGGTTTACAGTTGGACTCAGTGTTAAAGTCTCATTCAGCCTAAGTGAATCTTTGATTCTATGATCTAAATACTTTAGTTTGGTTTACAATGTCTGTTAGTTGCTGTAGTATTTCTTTATAATTAGAAACATTTAGCTGTCCTAATCAATCAGATGAAGTGCTATGTTGAGCAGGTCATCAGGCCCTGACATCTTAAAATATAGAAGGCTAAATGTGATCATATGGTAATTTAATTAAGCTGGGAGATGTCATGGCTTTTCTGAAGGGAATGAGATTTTAAGTAGACAGGCATAATTTGTGTTTCTAGAGTTCAATTGATAGCACTTTAAATTTTATCTGTCTTTCTAGCTAGGACAAAAAAAAATGCAAAAGCTCCCTGTTACAAAAGCACAAGGCAAGTTCCTGATAAATTTAGAACTTACGATTTTGAGTGAAAAAAATTTAAAATCTGCGTCAGTGTGACTACTGTGTGCTTTATTAATTTAATAAAGATTTGAGTTGGAGGAGTGGACTAGGAATATAGAGTTCTCATCCACACATGACCTGTGGAATGACTCACTTCTATTTTTACTGAAATTTTGTTGCACGCGTAAAGAAAACTAAAATATATAACCTGGAGGATATTTTGCATATAGTTATAGATGTGTTACATTTGAGTTGCTCTCCAAAGTTTCTGGAGGTATTGGAAGGAGTAAGCGTGTCATAGTTTTTCTGATCGAGGCAAGCCAAGACAAGGTGTCATCCCAGTTACTGGAAAATTCTCTAAGTACCCAGTGAAACGACAGTGATAGCTGACTTTTAACTTGTACAGAATGTACTTGTTTCACAGGAGAAGAGAAACTGAGATAGTAAAGGGAAATCTCGGCCAGCTGAGGTGTTCCTGTCTTTTTATAAGTTTTTATTTTTTTGAGCTGAATTGCAGTAACAAATTAACAGCTTATGAAAACAGGAAAAGAAACGTTCTTTCCTTTCTTTTAAAAACAAACAAACAAAACCTTGGTTTAATTTTGGCATTTTCACTTTCAATGCTAATCTAATGGATATTTAGATGTTCACTGCTGCAGTGTTTTTTAGTGTGGAGTTTGGGGTGTTTTTAGTTCTGTAGGCATATAAAATTCTTTAAATATTTTTTGTATTTGTTTAAACAAAGAGTGAAACTAATATCCCGGGTTTGCATACCTCCCATAATACCATAATTTTGTTTCTTCAGTTTTTTTGTGAATTTTAAAAATGTTTTTAATTTTCCTCATGAGAAGCCTTCTAGCTAAGAGATTAAAAGTTGAAAATAGGTATTTAAACTGAAATGAATACTCTGCTGTAGCTTGAATATGATGGACTGGCCTTTGGAGTGTGAGGGGCAGTGGAGAGCTGTAGACTTGTCTCTTGAGGTACCTAACCCAGAGAGGAGGTTTCTCTTTGTGACATGTTCCTCAGATGTAAAACAGAAGCGAGTCCTTTCAGCTTATACCTTCAGGGGTTGGCTCTTGATTTCCCTTCAGTGCTGTGGTCCCATGGGAGAGATTTAAACCCGCGCTGAGCGTGCCTCTGATGTCTGGCTCCGTGCGCCAGCAGTGCTTCGTTTGGGTGTTAAGGGCAGTGTGCCTGTGGTTCAGGAGGAACACCTGTCTTGAGCCTGGTATTCTGATGCTTGTTGGGGAGATGGTATTCTGTAATTCTTGGTTATGAGCTAGACGTTTGTAGACCTAATTTGATACCTCCCAGCCCCTCTGCATTTTGAGGTTCAATCCAAGAAAAGCTTAGGTTGAAGCTGCTTTTAACCCACCATCTTCATAAGACATGATAAAATAGAGCCTGTATGCTCAACAAGGAAATGAGCTACCACAGGGCTTGAAAAAAGATACACTGTGAGGTTTTTTAGGAAACTCTTTCTAAAAACTTGCTACTTTCATTAGTTGTTAGTAAACCCCTCCCCCCACAGAATAACAGCTATTATAACAGCTATTATATTATTGTAACAGCTAATTGGAAAATTAAACTTCTATGATTGTGCTCCAGCTGTGCTTGTTGTTCTGTTTAGCCCAAGTTGGTAAGAGGACAGTTTTGGGCCACAAAACAGTTTGGGTACAGCTTTAAAATGATACTATTGCAATCTGGATTTCTGTTAAGACCCTCATTTACATTTCTCACATCTCCCTGAATCAAAAATTTTGGTTTTTGCTGCAATGGGTGGATGAGTCTGGAGTTTGTTTCAGGCTTGCTTGACCTGTTGCTGCTTTGGCTGGACTGAAATGTCAGATGTGACCTTAAAACTTTTCTTCTCCTTCCAGGTGCCTGCTGATGGAAATGCAGGGCTGCTGGCAGAGCCTCAGATTGCCATGTTCTGTGGCAAACTCAACATGCACATGAACGTGCAGAATGGGAAGTGGGAATCAGACCCCTCTGGCACCAAGACCTGCATTGGAACAAAAGAAGGGATTCTTCAGTACTGCCAGGAAGTAAGTGCTGTCTCGTGAATAACTATAGTTGTTGTTCTTTCAAAAGCTTAAGTGCAGGCATGTGCTGGAGAGCTCAGTCTGTAGGGATCTTCCCTTTCTTTTTTGACCTCTTCTGCTTCATTGCCTTCTTGTCCTTTCTGAAGAGGCTCTCTCCAGTGCCTGTTAAAACAGCTTCAGGGATTGGTTGCTGAGGGAGTCACTGGGGCTGTTGGAAAATTTTGTCCCTCTCTCTTCTACCCTTGGGTGATAATTTTTGTATAGTATGTGTGTAATGGACTTCTTTCTTATAAAGTGTTTTGAATAAAGCTGAGGTGGCAGTTTATTATTTAAAATCCCCTTGGTCTTTTTGGGCTGATTTGGAAATATAAGCTGTAACATGACTTTTGTCGTTCTACCATGACACTGAAATGCACTTGTGCAGTCCAGAGTTATTGGCCTCTGCTGCACACAGAAACATTCAGAGTTTCCTAATAGAAAAGCTTCCCCTACAGATGAAGTCACAATGACTGATTTCATATTTGAGAGCAGAAACTTTTTATCCACTTGCTTATATCCTAAGAACAGATTGTGAATCTAATTTTGTTTTGACTCCATGATGTGATAGTACGATAACCTCGTACCAGTGTGTGACAATTTGAAAAGAAAATGCATTATTTCATGCAGTGAAACAAAAGGGCATGGTTTGAGTTGCCTTAGTCCTTACATTTGCTATACCATCTTTTTTTTTTTTTTGAGGGCTATTGCATATTGCCATAGCAGTAGCTGCTTTGTTTCCTAAATGTCAAACTAGTTCCTGTGAAAATATTTCTTTAGAAAGCAAGAGAATTTATTTTTCATATCTTTGCTCTCTTAGCATCTTCGTTCCTGTCATTTCACCCATTGACTATTCTTTCTGGTTTTTGCGGTGTTTTGTTCAGTTTTATTGCATTTGGGCAAAATACTCATTTTAAGGATGATATTGTAATGACAATTGAAATTGACTCTTCATCAGTAGTTTTGACTCTTTACTGAGAAAACTGCTTTGTGAAATTCATATTTTTGCTTGTCACTAACAAAAATACCTAACCTGTCCTACTAGTACAGCTTCAAAGATTTCTTCTGGTTTTCTCGTCTTCTTTGATTTATCTAAATAAAGTTGACTTAGGCATAATGAAATTATTGAGGGTGAGGAAAGGAGTAATAAAAAAAAGAAGAGCATCAGTAACTAAAAATGCCTCAGTGACTAAAGGTAGTAAGTCTATCTAAAGTTACAGAAATAAATATGTGAATTATGGAAGTAAGATTAGAAAGTTGGGGGCTTTTAAGCATTAATATCTTGGTAGGTTGGGGGTTCAACCACAAATGCTGCAGGCAGGGAAGGATTCTGGAACAAGGTCTCAGAGCTGTAACCGTCAACTGACTGTCAAGTGATTTTGAAACTTGGGGTGTCATTAAAAAAAAAAAGCCCTGTCAAAATTGAAGGGAAGAGGTAAGCAAAAACAGTCAGAAGGTAATAAACATAGATTGTTAAATAACAGAGACTAATAAGAAAAAATTTGACTTCTAAGGAAAAAAATTATTTGTCATGCATGGAGATGAGAGAGTTTAACTGGGCAAGGGCCCAAGCAACTTGGCCTGGCATAGATGTGAGTCCTGGCTGGAGCTACGGAAGGTCTAAGTGACCATGATAGGTCTCTTTTAACCTGAATTTTTTTGCAAATCTGAAATTTTCTCATAACTGAAACAGAGGATAGACTTTGTGTTACTTGGGTTTTAAGGGTAAGTACTTAAACTCCAGTTTGCTGAGCCCTATTTTGTGTGCTTGACAGTTCAGTAGCTTAGCATTAGATGATCGTCACAATTTTGGAGTGTCTCCAGCTCCAGTTAAAAGTATGGCTTATGGGCTTCTGCCCAGTCGTGGGGCAAAGTGCTGGCAGGTCTACTCCCTACAAATGGGGTGGGCATTTGTAGATTTTAGTTAAACTCTGTTAATTATGTGAAGCAGTATGCTTTCACCAACTTGAAGTGAGCAGTTCTGCTGTGGTGTGTTGAAACATGGGAACCTGGCAAAACCGCCCCCCCCCCCCCCCNTCTTGCTGTCCTCACCAGTATGCGTTTGGTTTGTTTGCTGGCAACTGCCAATGTCCTGCTGTCCTCCTGTGTCCTTCCACACACCCCCTTGAGATGTACATTGCAGCTGCTGTAGGCTGCTGATGGAGAAGGGACAAGGTAGTCTGGGGTGTAAGAGCATGAGACAGCAATGGGGTCTCTGCCAGCAGGTGTTTTGGGGTGGGGTGGAATTATGTGAGTCCCAGGTTTTTGAATGCTGGTAATAAATTCAGAAGTGGATAGCAAATATTAGGAAGTTTAGATCTGCTGACATTTATTTAAAACAAAAAGCCACATGGAAGTCGATCCAACCCAGCAGCATGGAAAGAAGCTCCCAGTTCTGTACGACACTTGCCCATGGTCCTCCCTCCCTCCTTCCCCACATCCTTTCGGCCAGATCTGTAGCATGTTGGGCTTTGGCTTTGGCCAGGGAATGTCACTGATACTTTGCTATGATTAAACTTGCCCATGATCCCACAAGAGAAATGGAAGAGTTGTGTAACAGCACCCACTTCTAACAAAGAAATTAATTTGTAGAGATTGCTAGTAAATGCAACTAAAACTGACTTCTTAGCTTTGCGGAACCCCTTGTTATTGTGTTTGGTATTCCAAATATGCCTAGTATTTCCTTTGCTTTCTGCTGTTTACCTTGGCTGCAAGACAGTACTTGCTCTCAGGGAATGGGAGAAATTTGCATTTTCCCATTAGCAGGAAGCAATAAGTAGCAAGGCTGAGATGTGTACCTGTTGTGTTGGAATAGTATGCAGGTAAAAATCTCCTTTTTGATTGCTTTTGCCAAATACGATCTTTTCCTTCCTTTCTTTTCTCTCCTTTAATGCTGCTTTTTTTTCCCCAAAAGAAGGATTGCTTCTTCCTGTGTGCTTTTATTCTTGCTCTAGGCAGAGGCTGAGTGTAAATGCTCTGCTAATCCAGGGGACGGGTACTCTTTTTGCATCTGCCTTCATGTTCCACATGGCACTGTGGCAGCTTTCTCGGTTCTTCACTCTTGCTGTAGCAGCGGCTCTTTGTACCACCTGCTGAGGAACTGGGTTTTTTACCCAGCTCCAAACAGAGCCCTGAAGTGATAGCAAGCAAGGGAAGGTTTGCCTTTTCCACCCTATACTTCTATTGAGAAACATGTCCATCTGGTTTCTGTTGCAGATTCCTTGTGAGTGCTGTTCCAGGCATTGTGATAATGACTGCATTGCAAGGGGAGATGCACTCCTGCAGTAAATCCTGTAGTGTTAGCCCGTGCACCCAGTTCTTCCTTCAGCTTGGGAAAGACCAGAAAGGACATGCCAAAAGGAGCCGTTTGGGTGGAAACTCAGTGCGCAAGTGCAGTGATCTTGCTCTGTGGCTCCTTGGCTCTAAAACAATAGAAAATTAATATATCAGGAAGCTCCACTCACTGGTAATTAGAAAATAGTACTTCATGTATTCTCTGGGTTTGATTTCTTCCTTGAAGGTATTTTTCAAAAAATAAAAAATACCATCTCTCCTTTCATCAAAGCTTACAAATAGATGTGTTCCTCTGTCTCCTTGTTAGCTTTTCTTTTAAAAGAGCTTCTCTTGACAATGCAAGGCCAGATGCCCGAGTGATGGGCAGGGCTAGGAGGTGCATAGAGTACAGAAGGACTTGTATTTCTCCTGGAGAGATGTACTGTGAACCTTGAGATTCTCATAGTTTCCTCTTGCAGGCCACTGCCAGCTTAGGTGGATTTTGAAGTCTTGATGCAGGAAGTAGCAGTAGAGAAGCATTGCAGGGTGGAAAGGGAGGAACAGGGAATAAGCAGAACCACCTACATGTTTTAAAGATTAATGTTGCTTGGTTTTGCTTCTTTTGAGTGGGAACTCAGTGCAGCACAGGAAATATCAGAGTTTATATTTGGACAACGCATCACACAGTTTAATTATGGCAAAGCTCAGACAGTAGATTGCTTTTTTGAAAGGAAATGGAAGGTACTTGAATGCTGCCTTCCGGCTTCCTTGACTTCAGTTAAACTCTGCCACTGAACTCATAGGAAGAGGTCCTGAAGCACATCTGCACATTCTCTTGTGTTCAGTGTAAGCTGGTGGCTTCTCTTGTTTTTGGTTTGTTTTTTTTTTTAATATCACAAGATGAAACTTTCTTGGGTGGAATGAAACGCTGTTTGAAGAAGTACAAATTATTAGTGGTGTCTTTTAATGTCAAACTAGCTAATATCCTGCTGTATGGATTGTACTTGTTACTGTGGGGTAAAACCTCATGGGCCTGGTCTGCAAACAGCTGTCAAGTGCAAGTGCTGCAGGTGCTAGAACAAGAGGGCATTGATGTAAATTCGGGTGGTTTACAGCTCTGTGTGCCAGAATCCCTAAGATGTTGAGTGATCTAGGTGACACTTCAGATCAAGCCACTGGTCAGTGAGTCCTGCTGCTGACACTGCAGCACCAGCTGTTTCAGAGGAATTTTGGGAAAACCCTGCCATACTACACTGTTGTGGTGATACTGGATGGTAAAATACCACGACCTTCCCAAAAGTGCCTCCAAGGAAGCCTCTCGGTGCAGCCAGCACACTTGGACACACGTGTACACACACACCAGATAGCTAGCAGGACCAGATTCAGTCCGATGATGAATGAGCAGGAAGGGCCTTCGCATGGGGTTATACAGGAGAGATTTTAATGCGTCCGCCCTCGTGCCAGGTCCCAGACAAGTCCGGGCAGCACAAAAGGGGATTCAACTGAGAAACTCTGAGGGTGTATCAGGTAACAAGGGGTGTAGCAGTCAATGGAGCCAACCGGGGAAGCAGAGCTGGAGTACATTAACATAACAGAACAGAGCATTCTAGGGCAGGCTTTTTCAGTCACCATAAGCTGGAAAGGAACCTAGGACTTATCCCACCATACGACTCCTTTCGTTCCTTGTCCAGCAGGCCCACCGGCCTCCACACTACACAATTACTTGATAACTATCCCTGGGGAAAGTTTCTTCTAACAGCCCCTTATGGGTAGTTAGCTGATGTCCCAAAGCATGTGGGGACCTCTGCTCCTGGATTTGCCTTTTGTTGTTTTATAGAAGGAGCTGGGTTGCCTGCACCTATACATATTGAAGTGCTGGGGTGGCACCTTATTGTCGTAGAAAGGTGCTTTTGGAGGTCAGTCAGCTCCTGTCTTCCTAACAGTGTTCATAAAACCCATCTGGAGCCTGCCCTTTGGCAAAGCGTGCTTTCAGAGTTACATGAATATGCAGAGTAGGAAGTTAATTTAGCTGTGCTTCATTCCCTGTTTAAGGGGAAAGAGTGTTCAGATGGAAGATACTGGTGTGTGTTTTATTTTACTAGCAATTTTGAGCAGCTACTATGTGCAGAATTTTATGTCTAGTGATCAGGATACATTATATGAGTTCCTTGAAGGATTGAAATTATTTTGCCATCTGTGCTGAACTCACTGTCCAAAACGAATTGTAAAACAGTCACAGCTGGCAAAAAATGTTTTTGTCTAATGCATGTTTTTTCCCCCATTTAGTTTTGTTTGGAGATGCTTATTTCCATTTTAAGTATGCATGTAACTGTTTGTTGGCTTTTTTCTTTTCCCCCAAGACCAAACCACAATTAGAATAAAATAAGTTTGGGTCTGGATATTGTGAGGATGAATTAAACCTGGGAGTTTGGAGATCTAGTGCACTTTGTAATCAGCAGCTGGCTTGCTTTGCAATCTTTAGTTAGATGCCTAGAGTAGCTTTCAGATGTAAAGTGAGTGTTGGCTTTGGGAGGTGTTACACTTGGCATCTCATGACTTCTTGGTTTATTTTGTAAAGTTGTGACATGTGTCCACTTTCCTTTTAAACACCACTGGGATGCATGAGTGTCTTGTGGTCAGTGTGTGTTTCTTACAAAAATCCTTCCCAGAAATAACAAAATTATAAATGCATGTTACTACATTCTTAACTGTTATCTTTGTGTTACATGGAGCAGAAAATAGTAGGGTAAATTCTTGTAACAGGTAATTCATTATAGCTGTTGACAGAACACTGTTGACATTTCTAATCTCTAACCATAATGCTTCCAGAAATTATTATCTTGTCATTTTCTCAAATCCCCTGGGTTTGTACCATGTGTTTACGTATGTTGCTCATGAAACCCAAAAGCCACTTTTAGCCAGGCCCAATACAAGCTGGGGTAGGATCATACTGAAGCTTTGACATTAATTTACCCCACAATCCCCAGATGTCCCCTGTTTTTTACATGGGCCAAAAGGGTCACCAGATGACTGGCCTATCTCTTTTTTATTTACTTGCTTGGCTTCCTCTTGTCACCATGTCTGATAATCCTACTATGCTTGTTGTGCTGGGGCGTCCAGGCAGCACTGATGGCAGCAGTTCCTTCCCTCTAGTCTTTGTCTTCCTGCTAAAGTGTTTGTGTAACTGCCAGGGATGACATGGTTTTTGAAAAGAGAAAAATTGTTTGGCCTGTTTTTTCTGAGAATTTGAGAGACAATGACAATGGTCTTACTGCTTTAGTAATGGTTTCTCTCCACCTTGTCAGTTTCATTGTAATAGAAATTTTTGGTTTTATCTAGGCTGCATAATGTGCTCTTTCTAGTTTCTTAAAGGCAAATAGTCACAGTATTGAAGGTGAAAATGAATTTTAAACCTGCACTACTCGAAATTCAGCAGTCTAAAAAGCCATAAATTTTGCTCTGAGGAAAAGAATCCATTTAATGAAACATCATGGAAAACATACATATTTTTGACAGCATAGAATTTCCTTAAAAACAAATGACATTTTCAACAGAAATGGATATTGGTATATTCAAAGATATGTACAGTCATGCTTAAAAGTTTGACTGAATGGTATCTTAGCACTCTTTGCATTGATTAATGAGGTCTTTGGTTTTACTTAGCTTTTGGTCCACAGCAAAGATTGAACTAGTTTACTCTTTCTGCCAGTGCTTAAGTTTCATTTGCTTGGAAATAGAGGGACTACTACTGATGGTATATTTATCCTGCAGTTAAGCTTTAGTATACTCACCTTCTTGAGAAAGAAGGCTGGGATTTTTAGCCCAGACTGTAGTCTACCACTGAAATATATTTGAAATCAAGTGACTAATAAAACTTACGTTGCAAGATGATTCCTGTCTTTGTTTTGTTGATAATAAAAGATGTCCCTTCTTGTTTTTCCCTACACTGCTTTTTTTTTTTTTTCTTTTTTCCATGTCTCAAAAAGAAATTAAATCAAAAAAATAAGGACTTTGAATTTCAAAGAGTACTTCTGCTTTGAGGCTGAGGGAGGAAAAAGGATGGAAAGGGATGAGGATTGTCTGCATAAATAAACATTTAGGTAAACATATACTGCACTGTTTAATGAAACTGCAATGCTGCATTTTCCTCTAGATTAATTTTGAATTTCACAGATATGATGGACAAGATTAATCAATGGGTTCCATCAGCATAATGTTTGTGCCAGGAGTACAATAGTTTATTCTGTCTTCTAAAAAACACAAATGCAATGGCTGTATGCAGGGCAGCTCTCTTGCCTTGTTTGGTTCATAGCTGAGCTAGCAGATGACCATTTAGCACATGATTGAGAAAAAGTTCTTCATTATTGTCAGCAATCTGTGTTCTGCGCTTGTGGTTCGCTCCTTCAGGTTACAAAAAGACCAGCCATACTTGGACTAGATGCTCAGCATGCCCAGCTGAGGGAGCGAAGCTCAACTGACCCAGCTCTTGGCCCAAGATACTTCTGAGAGGGCTGTGTAGTGTTGGATGTGGCCTGTAGAGACATTGCCTTTCCCACACAGCTGGTATCCTGGTGGGGGCAACATAGCTGACATTTACTGCTGCATTTTACATTCTCTTTTCTGTCTTACATATGGAGTTCTCATTGTATGTGGTCTGCAATTTTCTTTACAGACACATCTCCCAGTCTTTCACTGTGTAACTCTGAGATGGATCGGTAGCAGCTGTTCCTTTAATAAATAATAAGCCTAAGACATAATAGGAATCAAGTGTGATGGTTACCTTAAGTAAAGAAAATTCTATTATTAAATATATAGCTGTTATGTTCCAGCCATTTCGAGGAGGATAGAGAAACTATTTGCAAGAGCCTGTAGTAACAGGATAAGAGGGAGTGGTCCAAACTGACAGAGTAGGTTTAGATTAGACATTAGGAAGAAATTCTTCCCTGTGAGGGTGGTGAGGTGCTGGCACAGGTTGCCCAGAGAAACTGTGGCTGTCCCATCCTGGATGTGTCCAAGGCCAGGGAGGTTGGAACAAGATGATCTTTAAGGTCCCTTCCAACCCAGGCAATTCTATTATTTTTTTCATCTGCCTTTTGAGACCATGGTTGCATGGACACTTCAGTGTGGTACAGATCTATCCCACTTTTGTTAAAGGTCAATCTGGGTCCTCTTGAACTCCTGGCACTTTCCACTGTGATGCAGTTTTTATTCTTAGGGGAATGTTTTCAGAGATAGAGCAGTTCCTTGATCCAGCTTCTATGCTAGTAGCGGCTCTTGGAGAGATTTCAGAAGTAAATGGACAAGATGGAATAATGCAGGAATTGTGCCCTGGCAGTGTTAGGCTTGTGTCCAATTCAAGGCACTGAAACCACAGCCTCAGCATCTGCAAGTGTACCTCTGAAGATGGATGGGTGTTGCCTCCTGGGAATGGTGCTCCTGAGACCTGGAAGGCTGCCTGCAGGGTTTGGGTGGTTGAGTGGTTTTGAGTGTTTAAGGGCTTCATTTCCTTCTGGTCTTCCTCAGCTCTCTGTGAATGATTGTATGTGTGTGAATAGGTAGTATGCTTTGTGTTGTATTCCATATTTTTTTGATCACCTGCATCCCTTATGGATGGCTTTATAGCTCTCCTGTGCTATAGCTTGTTATTGTCTTAATCTTACCTTGTTATTATCTTTTTTTCTTGGTTTTTCTTGTGGTGATAGTGCTACTGTCTTCTGATTTGGTTTTGGGGTTTTTTTGTGGACGCAAGTTTGTTTTTTCTTTTTTTCTTCCTTTCCCATTTCACCATTGGAAAGATACGGAAATCAAAAACACTGGCTACTGCGGTGATTGTTTCCCTATAGCAGTGTATGAAACTTGTAGTAGGAGCAGTGGTTGATATCACAAAATGGGTTCATGTTCAGAGGTCTCTTGGCAAGGAAAACGTCATTACTCACAGTTTCAGCTGCTGGTTCTGCTAGCAAACATAAAAAAGGGAAGACAGTTTCTCTCATTCCATAGCTTTGAAGCTGTCAGAAAGTATGTTTGCTTGAATTACTAGCAGGGCAATGGCCCAAGGTTGGATGGGGGAAGTATTTCTTGATTTCTGGGACATTCCTTTTTTCTCAAGCAGTTTACTATCACCACTTTCTAATTTCTAATTCATATGGCAGTATTATCATCCAGGTAGCCTTTATCCAGTTAAAATGATTATGTAGCACTGTATTGAGTGCCTGCTTTAATCTTCCAAGTACTCTATGCCTCTGGCTAATAAAAAAATCCCACTGATAATCTTTTTTTTTATACTGTGTGTTCATTACAGAAAATTGTTCTGGATGGTTGTGGATTAATTGTAATCATGGAAAGGTTTGAGAATATCTGTCCAATTATTATTGGTTTTATCCACCTTTTCCCCTTAGAAGTATATTGTATGTTTTTAATGGTTTAAGCAGAATTTTAGCTGTTAATTTTCTTTGGTTTTTTTTTCCTTGAGTGGGACAAGATTTTCACTGGAGGGGTGTTACTTCAAATTACTAACAAAAAAGTTCGAAAGGTGAGGATTTTTGATCTTTAGATTTTTTTTCAGAGTTCTTGAGGCATTGTATTGGTTTTGCATGGCCTGGTTTTCGATAGTGGCAGGGGGCACAGAGGTGGTTTTTGTGAGAAGCTGCGAGAAGCTTCCATCATGTCTGGCAGAGCCAATCCCTGATGGCTCCAAAGATGGACATGCTGCTGGCCAAGGCTGGGCCAATTAGAAATGGTGATAATGCCTCTGTGATAACTTATTTAAGAAGAAGGAAAAACAAAGGTTGTGACACAGTTAATTCTAGTCAGAGAAGAATGGAGTGAGAATATGTGAGACAAACAACTCTTCAGACACCAAGGTCAGTGGAGTAGGAAGGGGAGGAGGTGCTCCAGGCGCTGGAGCTGAGATTCCTCTGCAGGCTGTGGTGAGGACCATGGTGAAGCAGCTGTCTCCCCATGGAGATCCATGGGGATGTAGAGATCTGATGCAGTCCGTGGAGGAGCCCCTGCTGGGAGGAGGCTGTGAACCCATGAGAGACCAGTGGAGAAAGGGGCCCTGCTCCGAAGCTCCAAGCCTGTCCTTGAAGGACTGCATCCTGTAGAAGAGTGACCCACGCCACAGCAGTTTTGGGAGGACTGTTGCCTGTGGGATGTACTCACATTACAGCAGTTTGCAGAGAGCCGTTGTTTGTGAGATGGACTCACATCAGAGAAGTTAGAAGAGAACTGTCTCCTGTGGGAGGGACCCCATGGTTCAACCTGGGAACGACTCCTCTCCCAGAGCAGCAGGAGAAGCCATGGGTGATGAATTGACCATAGCCCCCACTCCCTGCCTTTCTTGTGGAAGAAGGGAGGGGTGGGGGGGAAGGTGTTTTTAAGGGCTTATTTTACTTCTCATTATCCTACTGTGATTTCATTAGTAATAAATTCACCTTGTATATCGAAGCTGAGCCTGTTTTGCCCATGATGAGTGATATAATGAGTGATCTCTCTCCTGGTCCTTATCTCAACCCATGAACACTTTGTTAAATTTTCTCCCCTCTGTCCAGCTGCAGAAGGGAGAGAGTGAGTGGCTTTCACGGGTGCCTGGCATCTGGGCAGCGTCAACCCACGACAGACATCTGGCTTAGTGTTAAGACCAAAACCAACACTGATTTAAGTCCCTAAGATTGTTCCAAATTGTTGTGGATCCTTATATGGAAAGGGAAACTGTTCCTTCTCTTGAGCTGAGACAGGAGCTTCTACTAGAAAGACACAGTGTAGTGTTTAGAAGATACCTCACAGTATCTCTTAAACATCAGCTTTGTATTTTGTGAGTGCCAGTAGCTGTTGCCTATATTAACAGAAAAAAAGAACACTTGTTTGTACAGTAATGACAATACCATGTTTAATTTTTTTTCTTCTGCCCAGATATGAATATCAAAACATGAATGCTGTTCATCTGGATATGAGGAAATATTATTCAATGTAACATTTATTTTACCTGCAGTTTCTTTCTACAAGTATCACTGTAGGTTAGAAAAGCACTGATCCCAGGGGAATGTAATGATATTCAAGATGTCCCATTCCACTGAGTGAAGGAACCACACAATGTTTCCAAGCCAATACAATTTATTTTTTTTTTATCTTATCCTGAGTCACAGGTTTTCTTGAAGAACAGTGATAATTAGGCATTTATAAAACATCTGATTTGTCCATTCATTACTCACTCCCACTTGGCCTGGGAAGACATCTCTGCCAGAGTTGTGGTCAATAAATGGCTTCCTTGTAAATTCAGGCTCTGAGGAACTTTAATTTTTTAAGGCACTATAAAGATCCTTTAGTATTTTTCTGCTTTCCTTGTTTGAGCCAATTACAGACTTAAAAAAAATTGATTTTTATGAGTGTTTCCTCAAACATCTTTGAAGTTTTGCAGGTAACATTGCTTTTCCAAGTTCCCACACAGTTTGGCCAGTCTGTACACGCCATCTGACAGCAAAAAAAGAGAAAAGGATTCATCTAAGAAGCAGGAATTGCATTTATAATTCCAAATAAGGAATCCAAGAGGATTTGAGTAGTCTAGTCTTACCAAAGCTAAACTTGTAATACCATGTAAGTTAATGTCTTATTAAAAATATGTCTGTATTTTTTAATATTTTAGAGGAGATTGTCATAGAAACTTATTTTAAGCTATTGCTGAGAGCACATCTGTGGATATGCTAACAGACAATTACTTGCTGAAGTGTGGAAGGTGACTTCTACTATTTTGGAGCCAGTATGGGTCAGAGCCACTCTTAAATAGTGGTGTGATGTGTTCCTACCAATTTTGTTCCTTTAACCCAGGCATTACGCTGGTCTGGAGTTTGGAGCAACATAGAGGGCTGAGGAGTCTCCCATATTCAGCTAGGCTTGAAGTTCCTGGATGTCCCTGCTTTTGCAGACTTTCAGCTTAGACATCTTGAGCTGTTGTAGCTTAGGATCTGTAGCCAGATATGAGATTGGTCAGATTTTGCAAGCTGATTTTAGAGTTTCTTGCCAGGAGAGCTGCTATAGAGTGGTTTAGCACAAGTATTGAGCTTAAGCAGTACATGCTGTTGCAGAAACAGTTTTCTTATCTCCTTCCTCCTCATTTCTTCTCTGCTAAATTTTAGCATATGTCTGATCTTGCAGCGAGGAAGTTTAGGGAACTGAAATGGCACAAAGCAAACTCCAGCAAACAGAAAAAGGCTGAGTTTTCCTCTTTGACCCTTTCCTCAGATGAGCTAGATTGGTAATGTTGGAGGAGGTATTGGAGGAGGGCAGGATTTCTTCGCATGACAGCTGACCAGAGGATGGCTTTCCTGTGGTCTTTGAACAGCCTCTGAAGAGAAGCTTTCTAGATATTTCTGAAGGCACCACATCTTTCTGCCATTTGGTCCTATTTGTTTTCAGAAGAACACATACTGTTAATCCCTGAATTTCCCCAGCAAGCTTTCTCTAGCAATAGAAAAAGACAACATGAGTAATTTGAAAGGGAAAAAACTCCCAATATTATTAGGTCAAGAAGACAAATCAAGTCTATAATGGAAGAGCAGGCCACATCTTAATCAGAGATGCAAATGTGGGCCCACAATTTTATTTCAGCAGTAGAAACATAAGTGGAGAGCAAATATATTTAAAATACCAGAATCTGCAGAAAACGAGTGAAAAGGCAGGTGAAAATAAAGAAATGTGGAAAAGGTTGGTAGTTTTAGGCAGAGTGATGACAGCAGGGAGGACAGAGGAGAATTGACAGGTGAATGAAAGACTGAGAAATTTCATGTAATGCAGTATCCTTGTAGTGGTTATCTGATCTGAAATTTAGTTTTTTGGGGTCAGTTGCTGAACAGTTCCACAGACTCCACAGACCTGCCATAAAGATTTTGAGAAAAAGCATATGGACCCTCCATCTCAAATGCAGAATCTCAATTGCTCCTGTTTTGCTGTAACTGTAGTTTCTGCCAGGGTTTTGCAGCTGGAGGTACAGGAAGAGCATCAGTATTGCATGCTGGTTTCTAAGATAAGGATTCTTTGTTGCTGTTGTTTAGCAAACTAAAATACTGTCTTTTTCGTAACACACAAGTGGATTTGATATTTGGAAATTAATTTATCGTGTTGTGTAGCTGTGTCACAGAATTTCTGGTTTATGGGGTGTCAGAGGGTCAGCCTGGTGTTTTTCACTGGGCTTCAGCAACAGAGCAGTGTCAAAGTGCTTGCGCTGTGCTGGAAATGAAATAGAGACATCTGTGCAAAACCATACGTTGACTTTGCTGCTTATATTAATCTTTGGAGAAGGAACTTCATTCTAGTTTAATGTTTAACTTCCATAAGTGCTGAAGTAAAGCTTATCTCAGTTACCCCACTGAACAACAGAAACTGCTAAGCTACGCAGCACAATAACAGATTGCATCATAACATAATCCTGAATATAAGAGCATTTAAAGCTTTGATCTGCCTTTTTTTTTGTTGTTTCTGAAAGTTTCAGGAGGACTGTAGGTGCAGTTCTGAGAGACAAGAAGTAATTTCTCTCCCAGGATGAGCCCAGGCAGTATGGAATATTAAGGATTTATTGTTTGTTTTTCAGCAATTTGAAAATCCTTTCAGTCCAGAAGTCCTTGACTGGAATGGTCATATTTGATTTATTTATGTTTACTTCAGTCTAATTCAGTGAACTTAATTCTTGTTGGAGAAAGAGTGCCAACGATAATTTTAATTTAAATGTATTGTTTGCCAGCCTTACTGTTAAACAAAAGTAAAAAAAAGACACACCCAATAAATTATTGTAATTACTTTTAATATTAAAGTTTTCTCTGGATTTTGAGGACCTGGCAACCTTGATGATTCTGTGAGTTGGCTGGGAAAACTGCTGGCAAGATGCAGGGTGCAGAGGGACATGTATATGGGCATTTTCCAGCTTTGCAGTGGTTTATATTGGAAAGCAGATGCAGGATTACAGCCCTTCTTCTGTCCTTTGGAATTCAGGATCAACACATCTCAGAAGATTCATAATTGACTTGGACTTCAGTTTATTCTGATGTTCCCTCTGCTCGATGTGCCTTTGAGCAGCTGTAAATGCATATCCCATTTCTGAGAATAAGATCTTAAATTGTTGTTGAAATTTTGTGGGATATGATTGGACTTCGTTGCACCAAAACGGTGTTGCTCTCTAGGGATTGACATCATTGTGGTCAGTTGAGTCATTGGGAGCAGTTTGAAGTAGTTTCTCCATTTGGCAGCCGTCCTAACCCATTTGGGACTGTTCTTTTGTAGAAGGAGGAAAAAAATAAAGTTTTCATTTTTCAGTTTTCTTGGAGTTGGATTGAATCTTTCTGTTAGAGAAACTGGTGTCAGGGTTCCCATTGACTTCAGTGGAGCATGCAGTACCAAGCTTCAAAAAATGATTTACCATCTGTGTGGGAACATACTGCAGGAGGAAGAAAGCTGGCAAGAAAATGTTGAGATTCTTTTTTAGTGGGGAATGGAGCACTAAGACAAAATGTTCTTTGGTTTGCAGGCTTCCGAGCTGCTTCTGCTAAGTGTAAAGATGCCTATAGGCAGCCCAGTGACTGGCAGCTTCATGCACATGGAGACTTGGTGCTTATGTGAGTTTGTTGTTAAAAGCTTCTGTCAGAACCTTTCTCCTCCCTTATGTGTACAAGGTTCAGTAGCCAGCTCTTACAGCATGTGTTTACCTGTTACGCTGTTACACTGTTACAACAGTGTTTTTTACCTGTAAGTGGAAAAATTGACCCAAAAACTTTGGCCCCTAACCTCTCCTGTGCTATGTGCACAGCTTGGAGCCTGTGAGTAGTGGGGTTTGCTAAGGAAGTGCTGTTTATATTCCAGTTTAAACCCAGAAGAGCAAATAAGGTCTCTGTATATAAACCAGAAAGAGCTTTGAAGGTTCAAAATATACCCAAAAACAAGATTAAAACCAAACAAGGTTAGATGTTGGTGCCAAAAAGATTGATATGTTTTATTTAATGGTAAAAGAGGCGGAGAGAAAGAAAGAGGAAAGAGAGAAAGAAGTGTGCGTGGGGAGGCAGGGAGAGTGTGACAGGGGTTACCTGGAAAGTGTATCACCCCTCTGAGGGTCCCAGCAATGTCTTGTTGCTCCCCTCCGTCTGGTCTTCTGGTGGTGAGGGTCTCCTGTCACTGCTGCCATGCTGTGCCATGCCATACCACACCAAAAAGTATAATCCAATGGATTAATATATGCTTTGGGCAGGTGGGAACGCCCACGTGTCTTCCCTGCAGGGGGCCAGTTTGACACTGTCCCTTGCAACACTGAGGGTCTGTTGCATCATCTGTGGTGTAGCGTCTGGGGACCCCTTTGGGGGGCCTGTGATGGGCCATGAGACCCCCTCTGTCCATCGTGTGGATGCAGCTTCTCCCCTCAGGGGTGAAGGGCCCCTCAGCTGGGCTCCTCCGCACAGTGGAGGATGGGCATTACATCCAAAGCCTTTTTTCCCCCCGACCCTTCGGTGTGAGGGTCTGTGCAAAGCCTGGCAGCTGATAGCTCTGGGGCTGTGGTCTCCACCCTGAATGCGTTAAGTTTGTGCTTTTTGAATGTCGCCAGCCCTGAACTGTTACTTTATCTTATCTTCATCAGCGAGCGATGTAGGGCCTCTCAGAGCCCCACTGAGGGTGTGGTAGTCTTCTCTGCAGCTGTTGTAATACAGTTTTGACAGTCCTTCATGAAAATGTTTGTCATAAACTATAATATTTCAGTCTCTGACAAGTGCAAAGGTGAACCGTGGGCGTGAGAGAAGACCTAGCTCATTGCTGGAAAATAAACTGAGGTGGGTGGGTCTGATGCAGTAGTGCATGAACAGAGAAGGACTTTTTTCAGGGTGTTTTTCATTCTGAAAAAACCACATGATTTTGCAAGAAAGAGTGCACAGCGAATGTTAAGCAGCTGAATTGCCCTGGGAGATGTTTCATGGGTACTTCTGTTTCAGCCCTAGGCCTAATTTAGTCTGCCATTACAGACCTTGTGCTTGTGTGTGTGTGCGGTCCATCAGTTGGGGAAGTCTGGTGGAGAAAAAGGATGGACTTTATTGCTTTGCAGCGTAATGCACATTTGATGATGTCCACTTCATTCCTTGCTTTGCTTTCAAACTGGCATTTGCTGGTGGACTCCAGGGTACACCTTCACTGGAAAGATCATAGCCAGAAGCCCTTGTTTTCAAAAGTAAGGACTGACTAGGAGGTCCTCCTGATAAATATCCACATGGACATCATTCAGGGACTCAGTATGATGGCTTACTTCTTTAGCAGAAAGTTTGGATTAGTTGAGTTTTCAGTCCAATTTAGTAACTGGAAATGAAGACATCAATCAGTTTACTAAAATAAACCAGAAGTTTTACATCTTTCTTGGACAAATTTCCAAACTTTGTTGCAAAGATGTTTGCAGGTGTCAGTCTTGATGATCTCTGCATCTCTTTCCTCTCTTCTTCCACCATGAAGCAAAATCGGAGAAACAGTAAGTGCAATTTATGAGTAAAAGTGAATGGTAAGTGATTTGCAGAGCTTTGATGCTTTTAATGGTTTATGAAGATTTCTTGATATCCTGTTGGAACATCAGCTTTCAGTAATGCTTGTGAGTGTTACCAAAGACAAAGTAGATACTGCTCCCTGTGAAGCAGAACTTGTACCACATATGTACAAACTGCTCCTTGGCAGATTTTCTTCTTTGTGTGGCTTGCTGAGGCCTTCATTGCCTGATGCTGAGTTCTCCCCTTTTTTTCCTGCAATGTGGAAATGTGAAACAAATTGCTGCGGAAGTCTGTCCTGGTTTAAAAGACAGGTGTCTGCCAAGGAAGGTAGGAATCTTCCTGGAATGGAAAAGATGATACACCGCCCGCCCCCCCCCTCCCCAATTATTATAACTTTGAAATTATGGGGCTTCCGGGCAAAGACATGGGAAAAGGAATAACAGTTCTTTACTTACATATATAANTGGGCCTGATGTGGGTGCTGATGGCTCCTGGTGCGGCAGAGGGGGTTGAGTGACTCCACCCCGGATGCAGGGGGCGCTGTTGGCTCCTGGTGAGGCAGAGGGCGGCTGAAACAAACGCTGAGCCTCTCCAGGGGGTAATGATGGCCCCAGGAGGAGAGAGAAAGTGGGGGGTGTTTCTGTTTTTCCTTGGCTCTCACATGTTCTGAGGGTGTCCTGGTGACGGCAGCAGCAGCCATGGCTCCAGTAAGCAGCCGCGAGGTGCTCCCTCCGGAGAGAGAGGAGATGGGGGCCCGGTTTTCCCCTGAGGCACCCAGGCAGATGGTGAGGGTCTTTCTCCCAGCAACGGCGGGTGCTGAAAGTGCTACGGCCACTTCTGCGAGCAGTGGTGTCCAATGGCAAGGAGAAGGGGCAAGGAAGGCTTAGCTGTAGCAGTGAGTACCCCATGGCAGGAGAAGTTCAGCACCAAAACCCACAACCATCCACCCTCCAAGCTGGGCAAAGACTGACTGCCCCCCTCCCCCCAAAGAAACTGCCAACCATCACATTGCTTCTCCACCTCCCCTGGAACTATTCCAATGATAGCCAAGGCCCTGGCTACCTCTTTTGTGTTTTAAATAGACTTCCATTCACCATCTCTATGACAACAAATGGGAAGAAAATTCCCTTAAGAGAAAGAGAAGACTTAACCACCAACAAAGTCTCAGCAATGTTTATGATTCATCATATTATTCTTCTTTTACAAAGTTCTCTGTTTCTTTGGAAAAAAATTGTGAAAACTCATTCAAAGGAAAAAAAACCCTGAAAAATAATGGTTCTTTGAAAATATTCCTACTTTGAAGCTGAATACATGAAGCAAATTAAAGTGTATAAGGTTTTTGGTGTCCTAAAGTGTAGTATCCAAATTTCTGAAATGTTTCCAACATTTTTTTCAGGGAATTCTTTTAAGGGTGGGAGGGGGCATACCTTTAAACACATTTGTATCATAAGGGGTTTTCTGCATTTGAAAGTTACTTCAGACTTGCGAGTTTAGAATGAAATCCTGAGCAAGTTCATGGCGGTCTGGTCAGAAAGAAGTACATTTTTTAAGCTTATTCAGGTTTTGGACTGGAATTTATTGCCTTTGTTTTAGAGCATTGTTATTTTGTAGAGTCTTCAGTTTGAAACACTGACACGAAAGACTAATGAACTTCTGTCTTGGTAGTGGCTCCAAATTGCAGTTCACTTAAGTAGATGGGGCGTCAGAAAATGCTTAGTGACAGTTGTTATTGATAAGCTTTCATGGTGAACTTCATTTAATCTGAGATATAGTTAATATTGGTAATGGACATGAAAAGTGCCTGATTTATCTTCAGTCATGTATTCTGCAGGCTGCTGTCCTAAGAGAGCAGTTTTCAGGCTGAATTGTTATATCTGTGTAAGGCAATGGTGAGGCAATTCTGATTATTCTGGACAAAAAAAGTTATGAGAAAGAATTGGACAATAACATGTTTATAAATATTTGTCAAGGGAGGATTGATTTTATTTCTTTAGAAAGGGAATGTTTATCCTATCTTTTTCCTGACACTAAACATTCTCTGTATGTATTTTAAAACTATAGTCTGTATAATGTATATCTCATTCACAATAACAATAATGATTAAAAAATATTGCTATTTGTTTTATAAAGAAAGAAAAATGCAGTGTCATCTTACAGCTGCTCAGGTAATTACTGTAGGTATCTTGTTTAAAGAACCAAGACATGGAAATACAAGACACTGAATGCATGTTGTTCACAAACAAGAAATGTTACTGATCTGAATGTTTTCTGCAGGTGCCCTCCATATAGCTTCATTCCTCATTCTTTTGTTCAATTTCTAATTTTTTTTTTTCCCCCTTTTGAGATCAACTTTTATTTTAGAATGTCAGGTAGTCCATTTTAACTTGCAGACTTCAACTAGTCCATCTTAACTTCCCTGACTTTTTCTGTATAGCTTTTACTACTGGACTAAACCATGCATGGTTTTCTTGGATCCTGGATGATGGAGTACAACCACTGTTTCAGAATATGACCTTGTATTACTGCTTCACGTTCTTGGTACTAGAGCCTGAAGTTTGTTTCATGAAAAAGGAAATCACAGCCGTGTTTGTCTCTTGGGGCATCATACAAGTGAATCTAGGCTCTTAGAATAATAAATTGCCCTTTGGCTGTATCTGCGGTAAACTCAAGAATGCATAAATTAATTCGATTATGAAAAATGAGTTCCTGGGTCTGTTACTTTGTGACAGTTTTTGCATGGCCTTGAAGACAACTTTGACATAAAGTAGGTCATTTTGTAAGCAGTGGAACTTGGAAATACTTCAGTAGAGAAGATTTCAGTTTTTCCAAGTATGTTTTCACAGATTTTCTGCTACAGCTTAGATATATTTTGTACTGGGATTTCCTCAACAAACATAACCAGCAACTCAGCCACATACATTCCCATTTTATAGAAAGGTGTGAGGTTTCTTTAGGTAAGGCTTGTGAAAGTAATTCAGATACATAATTTGATGATTTAAAATATGCATATTATAGCCCACTTTTATTAATTATTTCTTTGAAAATCTGGGGAGAAGGAAATAGTAACTTCAGGCTTGTAGTGATTTTCACAACGTGGTTACATTCTTTATTTCATGCCTTCAGAATGGTGCCCCATTCTTGGTCAGAAACTGCTGGCACAAGATCTGTTTCTTTTCCTGCCAGCCCTTTTAGAAACATACCATGTTCAAGGTGAAATGCAGAGTTTCATCTTCATTATGATAATACCACAAAAATAAAGGTCAGTTTGTTGTTTAGGGGGGTTGTTGTGGTTTTTTGGGGATTTTTTGTTTGTTTGTTTGTTTTTTCCTTTCTTTTTATTTTTTTCTTTTAATATTTCCTTTTTTAAAAGAATAGTAAGGATTGCTCCTGGAGATCCACATCAGGTAGCTGAGCCTTTATTGCAGTCCCCAGGATGCTGGTGCTGTAGCCAACACAGTTTTGTTTAAGCACCTTCCTTGTGTATTAGTTATCTTATGCAGATCACTGGCATTTCATATATTGATGTGATTGAGGAGCTGCTGCCAGGAGAGCAGAATGCCTCACCTTCCTCCCATGGACTGTGCTGGGTGGCAGGCTGCAGGAGAACCTGGAAAACCAGACCTAGGCTCTCTCGCTGCTTACACTGTCCCACCTTCCGTGATCTGGTGCCACAGTGCCTGAGGCAACCCTTAAAGAGGGAAGTGGGTGGATGAAACATTGTATCATGCCTAAATGAGATTTTTATTAGAATTCTTAAATTACCTCTGGCTGCTTTCCCCCCTTCCCCTTCACCCTCTTTCTGGGAGGACAGCAGTCCTTTGCACATGATGTGTTACTTTGAGATAAAAATACCCTGTTAGCTTGATTAGGTATTATTCTGCCTCACTGCTCTAATACTTAACCTTATTCATGCAGAAATTTATTGAAAAAGTGCAAGCACAGAAGCAAAAAAAAAAAAAAAAAAAAAGGGCAAAAACCCACCAACACCCCCAAACTGTTAATTGCTTCTTGTGATGCTGTTGAGTAACAGGCAGATGAAGTTTCAACTCAAGGAGAGTGATTCTGTGAACAGGCTTGTGGTGACATGACTAAGTGGACTTTGCTGACTCTGAATAAAATACTCTGCCTGTGGAGAAGTGCTTGTTGTGCTTTAAGTGGACAGGGAAGCAGCTTAGAACAGACTGTAAGTCCAACCCTGTTTACTCTGAGGTTTTACAGTATGAAAAGCTAGATATTCTCTGCAATTACACAAGAGAGGCTTTAGAGAACCTGAGGTGGTAAACAGAATATTCTTGACAGGGCGCAAGTTTTGGTTTGGTTTTCTTACTGCATACAGACATGTGCTATAAAATCAAGAACTTGAAAGGCAGTGAGGAGAATGTGTTTGACTATGCACCCTTAAGTCTGCTTTCATAGGCTTCTGCCTTCCCCATGTGCAGAGAAAAACGTTAAGAGAAGGCCAGTGTGAGTGTTCAGTTTAGGTCTGTGTTAAAATATGGTGCCTGGTGCATGGATTAGGGTTGACCAGGCTGCCTCATGGCTGGCAGCCTTTCTGAACACTTTAATTGCAGGGGAAGTGGCAGTCTTGCATGAAATTCCAGATAAAAGCATATTAGGGAATTTTAGAAGAGATCATGTATGTATGAAGCTTCATATGGGTGAACCAACCCAATTGGTCACTGCACTAAAACCAGCTCATGTTTCTACCACTCTCAATACGCAAGGCAATGGGAATGATATATCAAGATCCTGTATGTACCCTGCTCACAGAGAAAAGCAGTAAGTGCATGTTGTCATGACCAGGAGCAAAAACTGCAGCAACATCTTGATCTCTGACCCCATCTCCCCCTGATCTGTGGTTAATGCCTAGAAGGTTCATCATCTCCCCTCTTGCTCTCACAAATACACTCACACCTGCATGTTTCATTTTGCTTTGCTTTCCTTTCCATAGGATAAGATCAGCAAAGAAGAAAACTAGTTTAAATGTTGAAATGTTTGCTGACTTAGCATGCCCAGAGAAAAAAGGAAGAGGACTTGAGAAAAGAGGACAGCATTTGGGTCTTAGCATGGAACTTAAAAGTCTCTGAGTGGGCAGAGAGATTGGAAATGAGAACTAACAGGATGCCAGGAGGAGTGGATTGGAGAATCAAGAGTTGGGGTGAAGGGAGTTGAAATAGTGGGGGATTTTTTTGGCAGGAAACTCTTGAACAGCAACTCTGAGTGTAACAGTAAAGCAGCTGAAATGTTGGAAAGGAGAGTGATTTGTTAGATGGGCCCAAATAAATAGTTATAAGAGCAGCATGTGAAACTCCTAGGTGAGGCTGAGGGTTGACTCCGGTAGCTAGTGAGGCTGGAGCTAGTAAACATAAAAGAATATTATGGATGGATGCAAGAGGATGTGGCTGAAGATTAGAAGTTTTATGTCTCTGGAAATTTCTCCTCAGGATTCAATTAAAAGAAAAAATTCCCTGGCTGGTTTGGAAGAGAGTCAGCTCTGGGTGGCCCTCGTTGAGCAGGGAGGTTGGACCTGATGACCCCCAGAGCTCCCTTACAATCTTAACAAGTCTGTGATTCTGTAGGGATCAGGGCAATCCTCAAAGATGGCTAAAGGAGAGGTTTGGGGGTGAACCGGCCTGCACAGACCATGCTGAGAGGCCTCTTGGCTGCTTCTTTGCTTTAGTGTTGTCCTCTGCCATAGCCTCTTTGGTTTCCTCAGATTTGTTTCAAAATAGTTTCTGATCTCCACTTGGATAATGCATATCCACCTAGTGGTATCGTCAACACCTATGTATGTAGACAGATACAAATGCCATTTCATAGAATCATAGATTATCCTGAGTTGGAAGGAACCCACAGGGATCAGCAGAGTCCAACTCCTGGCCCTTCACGAAACAGCCTCAACAATGCCACCACTTACGTGAGAGCATTGTCCAAACCCTTCTTGAATTCTTGTCAGGTTTGGTGCTGTGACGACTCCCTGGGGAGCCTGTTCCAGTGCCCAACTACCATTTGGGTGAAGAATCTTTCCCAATACCCAACCTAAACCTCCCCTGACTCAGCTTCATGCTGAGTTCCCACTGGTCAGAGAGAAGAGATCAGTGCTTGTCCTACTACATCGCCTTTAAATTCCTTTAATTAAGAATTAAAAGTATTCTTCCTCAAGGTGAGTGTCTCTTGCAGTAATTGGTAAAGATTTCCTCTGTATCTCAATCCAAATGCCTTCTCATCCCATTTTCTCCCCTTCTTTTATTAAGGACATCTACATTTTAGTCCTAAATCTATGTGGCATCAGAGCTGGTAGTGGTACACACAAGTTTTAGCCAAATTATATGAGATTCTGAATAGCCTGAATGGCTTTTTAGATTTTTGTTTCTGCAGTCAATATAGGGAGACTTGGTAATGAAAATGGAAGTAAATGACACAGCTGTAACTCTTGATTGCCAGGTCAGTTTTCTAGATTATGTTGGTCTCTGTTTTCTCCACCGTTTCTTTTAAGATGAATTAAAGGAACTTCTCTACAGCAAATTACAATAATGTTGAAAGTTTGGATATCTTCCAGCTTTCTAGCGCTGCTTGCACTGACACTGTAGAAGGAGCAGTGGCACATTAGGGACACTATAAATAAATAAAAGGGTCATTTTTCTGTGCCACTAAGTAGGTCCCACTTCAATTCAGAGCAAATATATGTCTAGTGAGGGGAACTCTCCTCAGCACATACACTGGTTTTAACCTATTGATAATGAAATTCAAAGCCTGTTTTCTCTCCTAAAGGGTGGACTGAGCTTTGTGTGAGCTGTCAGCAGAAATTAGGAGTTTAGTAACTGATGTAGTAACAGAAGAGGCTTCTTTGTATTTCTTTGTCCTTGTGTACCTTTGACAAATACTGCTAACTACTTAGCATTTGGTCCACTTTACTAACCAGCAGTTAAAATGGTGGGTTTGGGTAATAGTAAAAATAAAAATAATATATGAAATTATTTTTCCCTCTAATATTATTGTTTCAGTGAGGTCTTACATTAACAGTGTGCTCTTACTCTTTAGAAATTCATCTCAGGAAAGCAACTTAGTGTATCTTTGTTCTTGGGATCAGAATCCTATTATCTGTCGCTTTAAACCTATGTACCCATTCATGTGGGTAAATAAATTTTTTCGAGTTTTTTGCCTTAATTTCCCTTTTTTAAACATTCCAGTCTATCAATTTTGAAATTTCCTTAGTTGTCTTCATTTAAGGCATTTACTTCCTCTGCCATTGAAAAATTACACTTAACCCTGGGCAATGTTAAATGTCCCCGATGAGAACATGTCATTTGACACTGTGATATATCAAGCACATGGCTTGTGACAGCATCCAGTATTATATAACCAGGGGCTTTAATTACTTGAGTGTGACATTTGTGGAGGTATGAACTGGAAGAGTTCAGCATGACAACGCTAAAGGAAGTATCCAAAGAAAATCAAATCTTCCTCTTGCATCATGCTTGTTAGCTCTTGAGGCAGCTATGGAACCTTGCAGGGTAATATTTACACAGTAGTTAAGGTGTGAAGTTTCCTGTTAATCCATTTTGGCAGTGCTGCTACAGGAATCATGAGCATGTGCAAGAGCTTTCCTTGAACCTGCTGTTTCAGTTCAGAGTTCAGTATCTGAAGCACTGATGGAGCAGGGGGAACAGCAAATACCTCTGGAGCCACTTTCTGCAAGCAGTGTGAAAATGGGGGTCTCTATGTAATGATGACCATCATTATGAATGATGACCATCAGCCTTGGCTACCTGCTGACAAAAGGAAGAAAGTAAAGCTTCAATCTTCTGAGTGCAGGAAACTCACACTTTTCAGTTCTGCCCTGTGCGCTTTCTTGAGCTCACTGTATCTTGTATGCTGGGTTAACATCCCAGGCTGCACCTGCAGCCTCTGTACTTCTTCAGCCATCAGTTGTAGGGAGCTGAGGGTGCTGTTGAAACTGGCAAAGATCTAACAGATGGATTCTATGAAGTACTTGCACAAGGAAAGAGGTATCTGATGAATAAACTATATTTCGGATTAGAAGGCAGGGTTGATATTCAAGCTCTTTAGCATAAAATGTGTTGTTTAGGCAGTGTCTCTTTCTGTAGTCATTTCCGTGGTGTTTTTATTGTATCTGTCCTTGTTTTGTGCATTAAGCTGTTAATACAGTTCAATTTTAAAATCATGATAGCCCCTTTGTGTCTCTTAATGAAAGTAAGAAATTATTTCCAATTATTTTCAAGTATGCATTGATTGCTTTCTGGTTGTTCCTATGCGTATGGACCAGACCACATTAATTTGAAGACTACTGATCTCAAATCTGAGAAGGCTCTACTGTTGTTTGTTAGTGTCTTTTAAAGTTTAAGACTTCAGCTCAAGCTGCTTGCTTCATTTTTGCCATATTTTAAACCTTCAATCTGGGGAGTTGCCAGGAGGCACTGGCTCTCAGATGCCATGACCTCAGTGGAGATCCGTGATTGAGACAAATCTTTTACTTGAGGTGGGTCTGTCAAGATTCTTAGAGTAGTTTTCCAAGCACCAGTTTTGGACTTCAGAATTCACTCCATCTCAGCCCAGCTTTCTTTTGCTGGGATTATGTTCGTTCTCTGCGGGATGTTTTTGGACCATGTCCAGTTACTTCAGACTTGTTCCTATTTCTGTTTTTATTTTCCATTGGTAGGTATGAGTAGACAGTAGTTTTCAGTGCACATAAATCATCAAATTAGATCTCACACAGTTGGAAATTGGTAAGGATTGCTTGAGGAAAGGCAAAGGAAAATTAGTACCTTCTGCGTTTCATATTAGGGCTGGTAAATTGCCAATTTGAAAAATGTAAAGCAAGAGCTATGGGCTGTGTTAGCATAGTAAAGGGGGGGTGGGATAAAGGGACTAAGGGGGATAAAAAGCCGAAGTTGTGGTTTGCCAATAAATTAGCAAGTTTGCTGGTGTCATGGTTGTGGGTGTAGAAGTGTATTGTGGTATTAGAACAGATAGAATTTTGATCTCAGCAGATTAGAAATTGGTGATGTAAACCAAAATATGAATAACTGTTTCAACAGACTTTTAGTACCAGGCAGACTGCAGCAGGAAAGAATTATGATGTTTGTTAAAATGGTTGAGATGAACATAAAGGCATGCTATTAAGTTTAGTTGTATGGAGATTATGCTCTGTGTATGGAGTTTTGCAGTAGCCTAGACATGGAGAAGAAGTTATTTAACCATGGTTAACTGATCTTTACCTTAGTCAAATATAACTGGCCAAGTTATAATTTTGACAGTCAGCTGTTACCACCATTATTTTTCTGAACTGGCAGCCACAGGTTTTTACTGATGAACAGACACACCAGCTTTCCAGGTGTGTGCACACAGTCATACCATGACATAAATATTTTATACAGCAGAAGAGGGAAAAGAGAGGAAAGATGAATATTGTGTTGTTACAAACGTGTGACGGTGACTGAGAGTACATACTTGTGATAACATTTGTCTTTTCCTATACTTTTAATGCTAGGTCTACTCTGAACTGCAAATCACCAATGTTGTTGAAGCCAACCAGCCAGTTACAATACAGAACTGGTGCAAGAGGGGATGGAAGCAGTGCAATGGTCACCCGCATATTGTGGTTCCCTACAGATGTTTGGGTGAGTGATTCAATTTTAGTCTGTTTTTTCCAGCTCTAATTTTTTTAGTCTCTTCATGAAAA
This sequence comes from Machaerirhynchus nigripectus, assembly GCA_013397975.1. Taxonomy (NCBI): domain Eukaryota; kingdom Metazoa; phylum Chordata; class Aves; order Passeriformes; family Dicruridae; genus Machaerirhynchus; species Machaerirhynchus nigripectus. Next base: position 92,157 of record VZRQ01002275.1, read on the forward strand.
AGATATAGAATCTTCATAAGTATCTTCTATACCTCAGTATTATTGTCTTTTCTGAAAGGAGTTTTGTCCAATTGTTCAGTCCTTTGAAACTGCATTGTCTAGAATGAAAGTACTCCTGCTCTTCCCTAAATAAATCCTTCTTTTTCACATCAATTTTTTGACTATCTAGTACTTGGACTCTTACCATGAAAGACTGTGGGAATCTGTATTTGTTGAAACAAAACAAAAGATAGTTTATAAATCCCCCCATTTCATCCTGCAATTTTATTTTTGTAGCAGTTGCTTGCTGTTCTCTCCTGTGTCCTTGGTGCTTTGAATCAGTTAAAAGGGAGGTCTGGGCCCTCATTTTTTTGTTAACCTTTACTTTTGTCTGCATTAGAAAATGGAATTGTTAATTTGCTGTTTTCATTAACATTGTAGGCACAACAATGTCTTGCTTTTATTCCATGAGTTATTTAGGTATGTTGCTTTACCACTGCCATTTGAATTGTGATAAGTGCTGGCGTTCAGAGTTGGAACTTGCTTTTCTAGTAAGCCAAGACAGCTAAAAGGCATGGAAACCAGCTCAGACCAGTTATTCCATGAAACAAATAATGAAAGAAATTTTTAAAAACTATGCAATGTTTCTAGAATTTTTGTTCATTTGTGTAGAGTAGGTAAAACACAGGGCACAATCTGCCCTTAGCAAAGCTGAGACTGAAGAGTAACTAACAGAAATGCTTCCAGTGTGGTCAAAGGTGCCAAAACAGCAGGTGTGTAAAATCTGTGCTAAGTATCAGGGAAATTTTTTTGTTTGGTAAAGTTTCTAGATCTGATGTTTGTTTGTATAGATATAAAATAGGTGTTTCTAAACCTGCAGTATATAATTGTTGATGCTACTGAGGTTCTGCAGGACTAGTTTCTTCAAGGCAAAAGTCTTCAAGGAGAACCCAAATTCAAGACTTTTGGTAAGGAGAAGAACCTGCCACTAGGAATTACTGATTCTGACTATGGGAAGGAACCTGCTGGTTTTTGTGTTTTTCCAGACTTCTTTGTGAGTTGAGTTGGTTGGTTCCACCACAAGCTTTAATGCGAAAAGGGACATGCTCTTTTACCCATTTGTTGCTGTGTTTTCGTTAGTTTTTCATAGTCAGCATAGAAACATCAGCTTGTAGTGTTAATATATGTGTAAAGCCAGATAAGCAACTTGTTAGAGGTGAGGCAGTCTCACCTAGAATGCATCACGATATGTTTGATCAGACTCCATGTGAGCGCACTTGCACTAATTAGAGATATGGCGGAAGTACATCACACTAGTGGAACTAGAAAAACTAATTTTTATTATTTATTTTATTGTCAAGATAAGCAAAGCTCTGGGTTAAGAAAAGGGTGCTCTTAGGCTCAGGACTCTCTATTCTTGTGTAGATTTGGTCAGTGCCCTGGAGGTCTTAAAACCTAATTTAAGCTAAAAGACAATGTCATCACGAGAGCAAATGAATATAAATTGGCTCTGAATAAATTTAGTCTGCAAATTTTAAGGAAGTATATGCAAGCATAAGGAGCTCCAACAGTCTTCTGGTAAAGGAGTAACAAGTCTAATCATGTGGAAGGAAGTTCATGAATTCATGGACAGGACTATATGCAGTTCCTTGCAGGAGTGAGGAACTGGGCTTGAACTTTTAAGGTGTCTTCTCTGAGTTGCAGTTTTGAAAGAAAAATCAGTGCAAGTTGTACAGTTGTTATCTTAGGTAGCAAGGTAGGCTTTGGAGGCAAAAATTTCAAAGATGTTTAAGCACTTCATTCCCATTAGCCCTTAGCTCTTAGTTTTTATTTTAAAATCCCCTCAAATGCTATTTTTTGTCTGATTTCCTTGTAATTGAGGCTTATGTAGTTGTGTCTGACACATTGTTGTGTTTGTTATCCTTCTCATATGCTGACATTCATCTTTTGACCCTGACTAGAATAAACCTTAGATACTGATGTTCCCAAGGGTTTACTGGGGGATAGGTGGCCACATAATTACTTCCTCTGCAGGAGGAATGGTGACAATGGCCATAATCTGTAATTTCTCTGTCAATCAGCCCTCTGCTTGTTGTGTACTATGTCTGTCTTGGAGTACTTTTTCATAAATAATATTTTTTTACAGAACTAAGGAGTCCAGAGAGCTTTTTAATTTTATTTCTCTCCTCCTAGTACTTCTTCAGTGTTAAAAGATAATTTTTTTAAAAGTTGCATTGTGTTTGTCAGCTCTGTGTGTGCCTCAGCTATTCTTAGTGTGGTAGCTGTTAGTGGACATTGCCAGAAGTTGGGCATTACCAGTGCCCATTCCTCTGTAATTTTAGTGCAACTAGACCCTTGCCCTAGACCACTGTTAAATCCATCTGGTAAGAATTAAGATACCAACAGAAAGTTTGTCAGTGGGCAGCTGATTGCAGGGTTGAGTCTTAATTTTGCATTGCTCTGAGGATCACTTCAAGTATCTTGAGTCAGCTCAGTAATTTCTTCCATCTTGACATTTATTTTTCACAGTTGAGAAACACTGAGTGACAGAAATCTGGCTGCTTTCAGGCCAGAGCATCTTCACAGTCTGTTTGCATCATTATCTTCAGCCAAGGATTTCAAACATGTAGAGCCCATTTCACTACAGCCCTTGCATTGCTCCAGGAGTTTTTTCTCTTTGAGACGTGTGCAGGGTGGTAGTTACAGCAGTTATTTGTAGCAGTATACTTTAGTAACATCCATCAGATTTACTGTATTACACAGCTTCATATTTTCATAAGAGAATGCAACTAAAGCATAAAACCAGTAATTTAAACAAGGCAAAATGAAAGCCCCTTATTTGAGTCAGTCATGTGTCTTTGCACTGACCACAGAAATGTTCCCTAAAAATGTTCTAATTGAATCTAAATCTTAAATTACGTTGTTTGAGTGAGGAGTGTGGTGCTTGACATAGAGCCACCAATGTGTTTGGGTACACAGCAAAGATGAGGAGCTGTGAGATGTGCTGGTGGAAGAGTGAAGATCTGCAGAACTCCCTTCTCCTGGTCTCGGGTGTGTGTGCCATCCTCACATCTGCACCACTTGCTGTGTGGCACAGCTTGCAGGGTTACACCCGACAGTGCCAAGAAACCAGTGATTTCTGCTTTGCTTTACAGAAACTGTTTTTGGGAAAATACCATGGCTGCCAGCCTGGCTGTCTAAGTGTTGATGGGAGTTCTGCCAATGGCCGCTGCAGGAGGGTGGAATTTCTGCCACTGTTGGGGCACTGTGGGCAATAAGCAGTTCTAGTTTGCACTTTCTCCTCTCTTCACTGCTTGCCTGAGGAAAAGCAGCTGGTGAATTTATGCGGTGCGGCCAGTGAAGTGAAGTAATTCACTCACTCCATGTTCGTTTCTGGTTCTGGGAGCAGGCATCCTTGTCCCAGTGATGTGATTCTTTTAATACCTTGGAAAAATGTATGGCTATGCTTTTCTGAATAGATGACATTATTTTCTGTTGCTGAAATACATCTCAAACCCTGGATAGAGAGGAGAAGCTCAGTTATGTGGGTGTTTGTGGATCATTATGTGGGCATGGCAGACAGGATATGGCAAGATGTGGCAAACGGGGAGTTACAGATTAGCTGTGCTGTGTGAAGTGCATGTTCAGGAGTGGCTCTGCCTCATTATCCTGTTAATTTCTGCATTCACAGTGTTGGAAGGATCCAGATGTGTTGGAATCTCATTATGTATATAGCCTCTGTCAATTAAAATGCAATTACTTGCAGTCATTTGTTCATAAACAAGTGGATTAGGTTAAATGAAAAGTATATTTTGCTGTTTGGTTATGTAGTGGAAAAACTGGCTTCTGTTTCTGGTTTTAACAAAAATGTGTTTGAAAATATTTATTAACTTGTCATGCTTTATTACTCTAGCAGTTTGTGAAGTTATCCACTTGTCGATGTGTCTTGATTTGAAAGGCAGGTGTTTGCCAAGGAAGGCGGGAACCTCCCTTGGAATGGAAAATATGACCCACTTCTGTCCAAATTATTATAACTTTGAAATTACAGGGTTTTCAGGCAAAGACATGGGAAAAGCAATAACAGAGCTTTACTAGTACACATATGTCTAACAAGGCAAACAAACAACACTGGTAGCAAGAACAAACAGAACCAGAGCCCCAAGCACAGCCTCTCTCGGCTGTCGGGCCCTTTCCCCTTGGGTGCAGTGACGGTCACAGCCGGCAGGGGGCGCTGTTGGCTCCCGGCCGGGCAGGGCGGGTGCGATGATTCCCCCGCGCCTGCAGGGGGCGCTGTGGCGCGAGCTCAGCTGTTCCTCTCTGTGGTAACAGCGGGTGCAACCAGCGGGGGAGATAGAAAAGGGGTTTCCTGTACAAACCCACGGGGGCAGCTGATTGTGGTGTCCCTCTGGATGATGAAATGGGCTGTAGCAGGAACCTCAGAGTGGTGGCTGGAATGGCAGGGGCGGGCATACATGCGGTGACAAACAAATTGTAGCAGAAACTCCGCAGATGTACCAGGAGCTGTGGGGTGTCACAGTGGGCACTGAGTGCTGGGTTAGAGTGTAGCAAAAAAGCCCGAGGCAGCAGCAGAAAACATCAGGGCAACTTGACCGTTCTCCTCCGATCCTGAGAGCAAGAGAGACTGAGGAGCTGAGCCCAGCCCCTGACCCCCCCAGCCAAAATCTTGTGGTATCTCTCCCCTTCCCAAGAGAAAACCCCCTACCAGCTAAGAGAGTGGCAAGCTTCACCCTTCCCCCTCCTCCCCTTCCCAGGCACATCTTTTGTCTCTTAAGTACCAGTGGTTATAGTCTCTTAGGCAACACATGGGGCTAAATTCCCTGAGAGAAAGAAAAAAAAAAGGAAAAATCCTAACTTCCAACATGATGTGAGAAGAAAAGGCACACTCAAGTTTTGATATGCATGCCTAGACAATTATGTCAAAGAAAACACCAAGGTTATGCCTTGGTTATTTAAATAGAGGTATATGTAACTGGCAGTTCTTCTACTAGTAGTTCTTCTAAAATTAGTTGCAGTTTTAATAGTGGAATTTTTTTCACACAAGAATGTGAAGTGCATGTGTATTTCTGCTACATGGCAAAACTTGCTGGTTTTACCTCCTCTAAACTCACATTGCACCTATTGCAGTGGCAGAGCGTCTCTTCTGGGTAGTGGGAAACACTTTCCACTGGCTTTCCAGGCAGTGCCCAATTAACAAAATGACATCAAATATTTGTCCTGGAGTTTTTCCTGTCCCTGTTAGTTTAGCTTTTTGGCTCCAGCTTGCCTCAGTCTCCACTCAGCCATGTGAGTGATGCAGACAAGCCTCACACCACACTGTTCCTAAAATAAAAAAAAATCTCTTAGTTTCAGCCTACAGAACTAAAACATGTCTAGTTTTTCTGACACTAGCTGACAGGAAGGAGAGGATCTCCAAAAATACTGACAATCTGAATTGCTTAGTGGGGAGGCCATAGATGGAGAAATAGGTGCAGTGAAAGGTGTAACTGTTCACTGGGGGAAATATTTCATCTGTCTTCGCTCTCTCACAGGCAGAATTCCTGTCTACTAATGGTATATTTGGTAGAGTGCTGGCAGGTGGATGAGAAAGCCAGGCCCTTTTCTTTTGTGAAACTGCGAGCTCTACGGGGATAATGAGGTGTCCTAGCACACTGACTTCCTCCCACTGCAGCAAGGCCTTGCAGATGCTCCCTAGTCAGGTCCCTGCCGAGGTCCAGCCCTGCTGGCTGTATGTCAGCAGCTCTTCAGTGTTGTGCTGGCAGTAAGAGCCTTATCCGGGTCCTGCATCCTCATGGTTGAGCTTGTTGCCTCAAGCTTTTGGGGCCTCAGTGCCTAATGTGTGGTCTTAAATGTGCTTCTCTGCAGTGGTGTAATTAAGAGCATGCCCTGATATGCATCAGTGAATAGAAATGGTTTTCTGTTATACCTGAACTCTTCTGGCCTGGATTTTATGTTCAGCTTTGGTAATAGAGAAAAAAGAGGCTGCTAAGTATTAGTTGAGTTACTGATTATTCATATAAACAATAACGGATTTATTGGTTTATTATAATTCTAAGAAGCTCTATTGCCTCATGGTTTATAACTGTGTCTTTTCAAGTATTTTCTTCTCAAAGCAGGGCTGAATAAACCATTTAAGTGGCATTTGGCATATTTCAGGGTACAAAATCCCATCAGCTGGACAAAGAGGTAGGGAGCAGGCAAAGAAATCCTGAATGAGGTTGCCCACCAGCAGCACAAAAACTTGCTCAGGCAATCACAACTCTGTTTCTGGAGACTTCCACCTCTTCACTCGAGCCAAACATTGTTTCAGCTATTGAGTTAGCCATGTCCTAGCTGAAGGCGTAGAAACCCTGAAGTGCAGAGATAAAGCAAAATTAACATTCTGCTGATGACCAGAATGTACCTTTATGTGTGACTAAGAGCAAATGTAAAACAGCTAATTTTTGTATATTAAGACCAGAAGAAGAAAGAATTCTGAACTTCTATGTTTCTGTGTGTTCTTGGGATGTACATATGTTTTACTTGTTTGGTGGTTGCAGTAAGGTTTTAATAAGAACACAGGTCACAACACAAGAATTTTTTGAGATCTCGAACATCACAGCTCTGCGGATATACTCCTAAAGCAGTAAAATAATTTCTTATAGGTAGACTTTGAAAATGGTATGTTTGTCTCTTTACAACGGACAAAGGAAACCACAACAAGTAGTGTACACACTTCAGGAACAGCTCACAGGAAGTGGTCACTAGTATGTGACTCTTCTTCATAGCTATCTGCTAAAGACAGCATTACACATTGTAGTAAATCTTTTTATGTTAAGGAGCTTAAGGAGAAAAAAGTTTTCCTGCCTGAATGACCAAAGCTAGTTGGACTAAGTTTTCTGTCACGTGTAACTCTGCCCAGGCTGAGGTATCAGGGATAAAAAGCAGATGTTCCTGCTTTTTCTGCAGTGCTTTATATAAAAAGAGTTAACCTCAAAAAGTAGTGCTAAAAGATGATTAGTAAGGTTAAAAAGAGCTCAAAAATTAGAACAAGGGGAAGCTAAGGTGCCTCTCTGATCATAGTTTGACCCTTACTGGGCAGAGGGTTCCAGGGAGGCTGTGGCTGTGGCTGTGGGGCTGCTCTGTCTACCTGCCCTGTTCCACTGTGGATGCTTGAATGAACTATTCTGTTTCCTGGTCCAGCCTCTCCCACGCCCAAGTTACTGTTCACCACTCAGTAGAACAAAGAAGACAAAACTAATATTCCTCTCAGAAGTTTCTCTAATCTTACCCAAGCACTTTGGAGATCATAGGTTTCATTTCATAAAGGTCATAAGGGAGAGGGGTGTTATACGTAGTGTGTAGTTGAAAGCCGGAGAGAAGCTTCAAAACCATAAGTATCGGTTGATAGTTGGGCTACAAATTGTAAAATGCTTGAAACAGTCTTGATGTGTATGTGAGTGTATGGACCCAAGAAGTCTTTATGATGCATAGCTGTACCTTTGGTTTTGATAGATGGGTACATTCACGGACACACAACCTGTGAGCAATGCATGAACCTGCTGCGTAAGTTTCATGTCTTGTTCATTGTACGCATCCAGTTTTTGGAACAGACAGACCAGGAAGTTTTCATCTGAATATTTTTGTAGTGCCACAGAGCTGATTCATCCTTTTTTTTTGTGCTCTCCTTCAACCTAAACAAATAAATTTTGCAGTGGGAGAATCCTGCTAATTAAAGTGTGTTGTTTGTTTTGACGTCTTAGGAAGGAAAGATAGGGAGAGGAACAGAAAGGAAGCATCCATCTTACTATGTGGTCATGAAATTGATCTGTATAGGTAGCATCTTTCAAAAAATTTCTCGCCTAACTGAAAGTACCTGTAAATTCTCATGCTAAATACATTCTGGTCTTGGAGTAGAACTGAATGTTGCCAGCAGATTTGATACAGTTGACTGCAGAGGGAGAGTCAGTGACGGGACTCACTGGGTATTTTTAAAAGGTGCTAGGGAATATTCTGGAATTACAGTTCAGTAAGTCTGTCTGGGGAGAGTGGATCCTTTTTTTTGAAGTGCTGAACATCCAGGAATATTGGACTTGCCAGTGAGTATGATACTGAGCAAGAGGGGTTTTTTTTAAAGAGTAGGTAGACAAATGGATAGTGTGCCTTCTTTGATTTTTCAAAAGATATTTAACAAGGTCTATTACCAAAAACTATTAAAGAATTTAATCTACTGTGGAATAGAAGAGAAAACTCTTATGTGCTAAATAAAGATAAGAAAAGGCAGGAATTAATGGTCCATCCTCACACTAGAGAAAGGTTACCAGCAGAATCTCAAGTTCAGTTCCTGTGCCAGTGATGTTCAAAGAATGTGTGATTTGTAAAAAAGAGTGAATTGTGAGGTGACCCATTTGATGAAGATACTAAGTTATTCAAGGTAGAGAGAGTTAATAAAGGCAAATTATGAGGAATTTCAGAGGGATCTTTGAGAGTGAGTGACTGGATGTAAAATGGAAGCAAAAATTAATGTAGTAAAGGCAGTGTTCATGGGAGAAGCCTAAAAGGCAATAATCTTATCTTAGTGTATATGGTGAGACTGTGAGTAGCTTCAAACTTCTCAGGATTGAGACCTTGGGGATTAATAGTTCTGTGAAAATATATGTTCATTAGTGCCAAAACCCAACAGTCTTAGGGATTATTAGGAAAGGAATGGACATCGAAGAAAAAAGACATAGAGCATAACTGCACCATTGTGTCAGCTATGGACTTTCTTGTATATGTGAGCACTGTGTGCAGTTCTGGTTTTCCTCAGAAGTGCAGAGTGGAAACCGAAGAGTTAGGAGTGATGGGGAGTGCTTGAAGTATGACATGGCTCCCATAAAAGAAATGACACAGTAAAGTAGATCTCTCTGGCACAGAAAGGAAGATGACTGAAGGATCCGACAGCCTTTGCAAGTCATGAGTAGCTTGGAGACGATGGATGAGGAATAGTCATTCACCCTGTATTTCATGAGGAGACCTCAGATTATCAAATAAAACCTGCAGGCTTTAGGTTTCAAGCAAACAAAAGTAATTGAGTAGTTACAAATTTTGTTGCACAATGTGTGTGTGAGCTCCTCATCCATCTGCCAGTGTCTTTTGGATGCTGAGAGCCTACAAAGTGTCAAAACCCAACAGTTCACTACAAGGTAACTCATCAGGTGTTAGGGACCCTAGTCTGGTGTCTGTAGAAGTTGTGGTGAAGCAGGGTCTTGGGGAAGTAGTGCTGCATGCTCTTCTGCATACACCTTTATGCCCTTTTGTGATGCAGTGTTGACCTGCTTTTGACCACTTGAGCTAAAATGTTTTGTGGACAGAGGTAGACATTGTCATGCTTATGTGGCTTCCTCTGCCATATCAAAGAGTGCTTGCCATCAGACTAGTTACTCCTAACCTGCTTCTCTCCTGCCTTTCTGTATCTCTGAGGGTGCTGCCTCTGTCTGGCTCTTCTTACAGAGCCCCTTGCTCCAGATATTCCAGGCTTGCTCTCTTCTTTGGCTCACCAGATGCTACTGTCTTGTCCATCACCATTCCACTCAAGTCTCCCAGGCACTGATGTTCCTTCACCTCTCCTTTCCTTCTGAGTAATGCTCTTCCTACCTTAACATCTGCCTTTTCATTTCAGCACGTTCTCTTCTCCCTGTCAGCATCTGCTATCCAAGCCAGTTTTGTTTCTGTCCACTTCGCAACTCTTCATCAGCTCTGCCATGCATCTATTGTCATCTAATTTCACACCTCACTTGGTGCTACCTGAGCAAGCAGATAAGGACTCTGTGATCCTTCCTGGAAGTGATGAGATTGATCTGTTCCAGCATGATGGCAAAGGAGCCCTGTTCTAGTTTCAGCTGGGACAGAATTAGCTAGCTTATTGATGTGTTTGGAATTTAGGGTGAGAATAATGTTGGTAACACACTGATGGTTTAGTTGTTGCTGAGCAGTACTTGCAGTCAGTCAAGGAGTTTTCTGCTTCTCACCCCACCAGTGAGGAACTGGGAGAAAGCAGCAAGGACAGCTGACCCCAGTGACCAAAGGGATATTCCATGCCATGTCATGGCATACTCAATATATAAATCAGGGGGAAAGCTGCCCACAAACTCTGCTCGAGAGCTGTCTGGGCATTGGTCAGTGGGTGGTCAGTGCAAGCTTGTTTTGTAGTACAATATAATACTACTAATATTTTTTTATTCTTAGTAGTAGTAGTATTTATCCTCACTTCCATTTCTGTCCTGTTAGGCTGTCTTTATCTCTGTCTTACTTTTCTTTTTTTTTTCCCAAATTCTCTCCCCCATTCCGTGGGGCGCAGGACAGTGCAGGGAATGAGTGAGCAAGCAGCCGTGTGTAGCTTAGCTGCCTGCCAGCTTAAACCACAACAAGATTTTAAGAGGAAGGAAGAATATCCTTCTGTCACAGCAAAAAAATGCTCTGGGTTTCTGATCGTTAAGGTGTTTGTGTGTGTGTCAGCACTTCATCAAATGTAAAGAAAGCTGTAATTACTTCAAATTAGTTTCTGTTTTATTTTTCAACAAACTGCAGTAAAATTTGGTTTATTAAAGCGTTCTAAATAGACTGTTACAGACAAAGACTGAATGTTGTTTGTGATGTTGCGTTGTGCTGAAGGAAGATTATGATGCTATGTCAGATGAGAGATACTCTACTTAAAGCCTACCTAAGATGATGTTGTGTTGTATAACAAACATGGTCATTCATTTCCCCTTTGGTGGCATCTGATGAATGTTTTAAATGGTCTTTAATTTTCACTTTTCAGGGAAAAATCTAATTCCATGTTTCCTTATAGTTGCATTTAATTATTTTTTAGAAGAAACCCCAAATAAAAACCTCACCTTAAGATACTTTTTTCTTCTCCATGATTTCTATCCCGTTTGTGGCTTATAACATTGGTTGAAGATTTCCTTGGTCTTTATTTCAAGTCCTTTATCTTCTAGGCAGGATGGAAGAGCACTATGGGTCTCTTTTTGAAGTGGCATTGTGATTCTTCCTGAGCATTAAGTCCAACACTAAAACAGAACAAATCAGGGAAAGTTGGAATAATAATGCTTCAAGCTCTGAAATCCAAAGGAGAAAAAAGCCTTAGTGATGGGCACTGTGGAAAGGAGAATCTTGGTTACGAGTCATGGTATTGAAATACGCTATTTCCAAAGTCTTGGAAATGCAGTGGAACAGTGGATTGGGCCTGTGACATGCTTTTAAAATAGTCATTCCTTGTCTGAGCCTTCACTCTCCCTGTCCCACATACATGGGCGATTGCGAGCAAGGCAGTGTTTTCACTGAACTTTGTGTTTTCACTGTTGCTTTGTGCAGAAGCAGATAGGTGAATTCCTTTGGAACACTGGGCATGGTTCATTGTTTTTATCACTGTGTATGTCTGTTACTGCTTCTATAGTCTCCTTGGGTCTGAGAATAGCTGAACCACCTCTCTCTGCATGAAACACAAATTAGCAACACTTCCAGGGTATCGGCAGCTGCTGGACAAACACTGTTACTGTGTACTTGAGTTGTGTATTATGTCTGTGTTGGGTTTTTTATGGTTTTCAACAGCATTTTATATTAATTTTACCCATGTAATTTAGAGGTGACATTACATTTAAGGTCAATCGTTTTGAATTTCTGAAGTGGTTTCTAGATCTTGTATTTTTTTTTATAACACAATACTTTTATCAAAACATCAGAATTACTTTCAGGAAATATGTGCTTTTAAGGAGCACAGTAAAATGGTTAGTAATGTAAAAAATTTTAAAAATACAAATATAATATTAAAATATAAATATAATAACAATAAAATAATAAAAATTAGAACAAAAAAGTATGTACTATAACCAGCAGTATATGTAGTAGGTTTTTTTGTTGTCAGAGTGCTGGTATGACATAATGTCCATGTTTGCCTGGTTAATTTAGGCAGGCAAAACTGTGTGTTTAGTGATTTTTTAAGTGGCTTTGTGTGAAAGGTATTTTGTCTTTCATTGAGAGACTTTAGACACTTGTTTATAAATATGCTCTTATGTTCTCATCTTTAGTGGATAGCCTGGGTTTTGGGGAAGGTTTGTGTCAGAGACCTCATCTGTAACCTTGATTTTCAGTATGTGTAGGAAAGAGCTTGATTAATTTTCAGTCAAGGATTTCTCATTTAGGGCCCACTGCCCTTCAGGCAAAGATAAAGCTGGTGCTTGGGATGTGACAGTGCAGTGCCTCAGTGTTTATCTGCTCTCAAAGGATAAATTGTCCATACTGGCAAGGGGAGACATGGCAGCTTTATGGGGCTGTGCTTCAAGTACGGGAAGTCACTTAGTTCTAGCAACGTTTATTCATCCGACTTCGTCACCGACAGTGTCAGGATGAAGAAGAGGAATGGCCTCACATTGGCCAGATGTGGACTCAGCAGTGTACTTGTGAAATGACAAGCTGGGATTCAAGGGCTTCAGGGCTGTGATAGGATGACACCAGCTGCCTTCCCGCTGGATGGATTGTGGTCCTCAGTGTATCCCTGGGGAAAGAATTCTTCTTACTTGTGTAAACATCCAAAATCCTTGCAAGTTGGGCATGCTAGTATTTGAAGGTCAAACATGCTTCAACACTTCCAGTCTCCCTTACCCACAAGCACAGGCATCTTTGTCATGCAATCAGAAATTCCCTTTAGGTTCCTCTCTCTTTCACATGAAAGCTTACACTTGTGGTTGATGCTAAGAATTGGCTGTATAGCAGGAGGCATTTTGTGTTGAAATGTGGGGGTTTAGTTTCTTGCAGAAAACTTCTGAAATGGAAAATACAAGTTGAGAATGGTTATGCACAATTTGTAAGAAGTAAGCATCCATTAACCATCTAGGAACTTGGGTTTTGATGAATCCGTGTAAGTACTAGATTCTCTTTGCAACTGGAAAAGCAAGATATTTTTAATATGCTTGTCACGGGATGAGTAGCAACAGGAACCTAAGAACTTTCTCATGCAGGTGTATTTGACGTTTTGGGGTTTTTTTTACAGAACTCCATCCCTTCCAAATTCCATCAATTCATGCTTCTGATGATATTTTTTGGCTGTGACTTCTTCAGGGTTGTTTTTGTTTGGGTTTTTTTATTGTTTGGAGTTTTAAAAGTTTTCTTCTCTTAAAGCTCTTGGCCATGTGGTTTGTCAACAGCACTGAAACTGAGACACGGAAACTGAAACTACAGCTATCAGCCCTCTATCCATGTCTCCTGCCAAAACAAGTAGAGCAATAGTGTATATTTTTTAAGGAACCATTTTGGCTGTGTGTGAGGTTTTTGTGCTTGGAAAGCTGTGTGAAGGTCAGGCAGGGGATAAGTGGTTGGAATGGGGGTGGGTGTTCTGGAAAGCCACCAGCTTGGCCCCAGGAAGCTGGGGAACTGCTGTTGGGTAGGTGTTCTGTCCCCTCCAGAGTGAGCTTTTTTCCCTCCTACCACCACCATCTGCCTGCCAGTCTTTGCCTGTTAGCACAGGAGGTGTCACAAGTTTCTGTAGGTTACTCATCCCTATTGTTGCAGGAAGCTAAAGAAAGAACAATGGTAGTACCCAGGGGTGGGAATGCACTGACATTCTCTTACCAAAGCAAGAATTTCATGGGAATGTTTGGGTGTTTTTGTTTAATCCTATGCTTGCATCTATTTATTTATTCTCCATGAGAAGACTTGCATTGGTTTATTTGAAAGGGACTGTATTCTGCTCTTTTCCACTTCTGCCTTCATTGAGTTAAAAGTGAGGAAAAATGCCTTTGTAGGGGAGTCACAAAATGATGGAAAGGAAAAATCTGGTTCTGCAGAGCAGCTGTCCGTGGCCAGTTTGGTTTTAAACTTCGTAGATTTGATCTATTTATACATAGATCATGCCAGCCCTGGAATCCCAGCTTGCCATTTCATGGGAATGCTGCTGGGTCTGAGACTGGACAATGTGAGGTCATACCTTAATGATACCCACAGCCTCCTTGTAAACAAAATAAACCCAATAGCTTTAATGGTCTGTTAGCTTGAAGGATTACTGTTTTACTGATTGCAGTATAGTCTTTCCTGATGAGTGATTGCATCTGTATCAATGCATGTATAAGCAGTTCTGCATTTTTTGGATTTGAACTTTATTCTGACATTTTGAAGTTTCTTACTGACCTTCAAGTTGAGAAGTAATATTAGGGTGTTTTAGTATGTTCAGAATCACCTGGAAACTTTCTTAATGATCACTAAGGGAACTTAAAGGGGAATTTGATCCCGTTAAATATGTGAAACTGAAGTGAATACAAAGACCTTCAGTTTTAGTAGAACATATGAGTGTGCTTCAAAAAAGAAAAACAACTCTAGTAGTAATCTTCTTCTTAACCTCCTGAATTTCTGTTGTTTTCTAGTGAAGAATTCCTTTGTACGTATCTAAAAACCACAGAATTGATAGGTAAGAGTTGTATCTTATGAGTTGTTAGTTCTGTAGCCAAGCTGATGTACTCAACTCATCCATTAAAAATGCTTCCTAGTTGTTCAGTTTGAAATACTGAAAGACAGCAAAAAACTGTATTAAGGATAATGAATGAGGATCATGATTATTGGAAGTTATTTACATTGTGCATTACGGTGTTTGATCTTTAACTCCCAGTGGCTTTGTTGGTGAGCTCTTGATGTATAAAACATTTATCGTTTTCTATTAGATCATTGCAACTAGGTCAACAGCTGCAACAGAAAATTGAATCTTAACTACTTGATATCAAAGTTAATTTTGGTAACATAAAATAATGTTGGCTCTGCAGTAACATTAGCGTCTACTTCTTTTTCCAGAAGCTACTCAGGTGAATACGTAAGCAGTGTCTTCTTCTTAGGAAGTCTGAGCCTCCATGCCTTGAAGGAGGCTGTTTTTTTTTTTTTTTTTAGCTTTAGCTGTTCCTAATTGAGTTGGTCTTATATGTGATATGTTTTTATTCCTTTTTATTATAGTTTATTATAGTTCAGTGATTTCTGAATACCTGTTATTTTGCCAAGTCATTGTCTTTCGCATGTGAATGTTCTTAATCTGTGAGAAGATTAATAACTATTCATGATGAGCTCCTGTGACTACAGTTGTCTGGATCCACCCAACAGAGATTACAGACCCTTTGTGAAAAGGACTATCTTATATGTTGCTTAACACAGGAGCACCCTGCCCTATAATCATAGAATATCCTGAGTTGGAAGGGACCCATCAAAATCATTGAGTCCAACTCCTGGCCCTGCACAAAACAACCCCAGTGTTTGCACACAACATGTGCCCCAGAGTATTGTCTAAACACTTGAGCTCTGTCAGCCCTGGTGCTGTGACAACTGCCCTGGGGAGCCTGTTCTAGTGCCCAACCCTCCTCTGGGTGAAAAACCTTTTCCCAGTATCTAACCTAAACCTCCCCTGGCACAGCTGCCTATGACTGAAAAGGAAGCTTTTGAAATTTTTTTTTTTAATTTTGAAATTTATTGAAAATGCAAGTTCCCAGGCTCATCAATGATCCATGAAACATTTGGCTACCCAGAGTGGTTTTTTCCTACTTCTCTTGGGTTTTATACTCTGAAATACTGGGTTGACTTTGAATATAGAAAACATAGCATGTGTAAATCACAATGAATGTTGTATTGTTAGTGTAGAAAACTAAAGTAATAAATCTTACAAGTTTCCTTCTGAATCTTCATGTTCCAGATTTCAGCAAAAAAAAAAAAGAGTCAAACTTCATTCTAGTTACAGTGTGAACTTCCCCTGCACATGACCTTGTGCTCCATTCTGTAAATAAGAAACACTTAGTATGTCACTTTGTTCTCAGTTAGTCTGGGAAACAAGGATTTTAGAATGAATATCTAACTGAATCTTAATCTAATGTTTTTCTGTAGCCTACCCAGAGCCTTTTTACTACTTCATTTGTTCTCCTTTATTAAGTAACAATGATACCCCAAGTTAATTTGACATGTCAGAAAGGATTAATACTGAATTCTCATGCACCTTTCTTTTTTGTGAAATTCTCTAAAATAATAGGCAGCTGTAGGATTTTATGTCAATTTTCACATATGTAACTGCCCTCAATTTACAAAATGTCTCTTATGTCAAGCTGTTTCAAGAAAAACTTTTATATTCTAAGAATGGAAGGCGTTATGCCATTTAATTATGTATGAGCAATTGCCTGTGTACAGTTATTGTTATCTGGTCTGTTAAAACAGAACCAGTTTACAGTGGGTTTTTGCATGTTATCATCAGAGCTAAAGCTCTGAAGTGAAATATTCTCGAACGTAGCATGCACGGTTTTGTGTCTTCATTGTGTTTTGGCCTGTGTATCACACTAGGAGATGTGGAATAACTCATGCCCAAAGATTCCTCTTGGAAATTGGGTCTGAGTAGGTGATACCTTATTGTGGCACTGATGTGTAGAAGTACGCTTTTTTCCCATCTGTTTCTCTGCCATAGAATTTCCCATTATTCTCTCAAGATTTCTGTTTATCACATGATAACTGTAGCTGAGGATGAAATGGGATAAAATAGCACATTTGGGGAAAACTTGATGAAGAACTCATTGATGTGGCCTTTCATTTGGCAGAGTGAGTTTTTTTTTAAGTACTGCCAGTAGGAAAGTGTTTGTTTTGCTGAACTGGAACATCAACTTGTTTGACTCTTGTCTGACGTGACAGGTTCAGATTTCTTTCTGAGCAAGAAGGGCTATGGTGCAATAAAGTGCCTGAATACCTGTTTTGGCAGCTGTGATCTGAAGCTTTGGTTAGGCAGTATATTTTAGAAAGACTTTTTAACCATAACAGTCCAAACAAACTTCTTATTTGAATAATTAAATCCTATGTAGAGAATCACAGACTGGTTGAGGTTGGAAGGGACCACAGTAGATCCTCTGGTCCCACCTCCCTGCTCAAGCAGGATCATCCCAGAGCACGTTGTACAGGGTTGCATCCAGGTGGTTCTGGAATATCTCTAGTGAGGGAGACTCCACACCCTCTGTGGGTGATCTGTTCCAGTGACTGGTCACTGCACAGGAAAGAAGCTCTTCCGTATGTTCAGCTGGAATTCCCTGTGCATCAGTTTCTTCCTGTTGCCCCTTGTCCCATTGCTGGGCACCACCGAGCAGAGCTCTGACCCCTCCCTGCAGACACTGACAGACATTGATGGAGTCCCCTTTCAGTCATCTCCTCTCGAGACTGAGCAGCCCCAGCTCCCTCAGCCTTTCCCCATAAGAAAGATGCTCCAGTCCCTTCATCATCTTTATCACCTTGATAGGTGAAGTTTTTCATGGTAGCAGTTTGACTTCAAAAGCAATCAAGGCTCTTACTGTCCTATTGGGTCAGTCTTGGCCTGAGTATGTTATGAGTTTGTTGACAAGGTGCCTCCTCTGCTTGACTTTTAAGAGGACCATTGAGAGAGAAGTTCAGCTTCCTGGGCAGTTAGGGCAGAGACACTTGGGGGAAAAGGCAGCACCACCAACAGATGTTGCAGTGGAGCACATTTTGTGTCTGTTCTCCACTTTTAGTCACTAACACCACTAAAGGCTTATCGGCAATGCTGCCTTGCTGCTGACATCAGAGGAACTGCACAGCATAGCACCTATTTTCATCTGCTCTTTTGAAAATTTTTGCTCCTGTTTACAAACCTGTTATTTAAAGCTCTGCTTCCCAGTGTTGTGTATTACTGTCCAAATGGAATTTGGGTTCTCCTGAGCAGTGCCCACTTCAGCTAACTTAATGTTTTCTCTGTGTAGGAACTCGTAAGTTACATTTCAGCTCATATACACATTGTCAAGCATGAATATAAAAATATACAATGCACTGACTTTCATTTCTTTAATATCGTTCTTGTGTTGTCTTACACATTTGGGATAGATGCTTTTTGGGATAGATACAATTTTTTTCAGTGATGGTTCAATTAGACACTTTTGACTAGGGGCAGAAATCTGCAAAGGATTTCATTATAAAAACGAGCTTTTATAGACCTTTTAGATATATTACAAAATATTCCACTCCAGTGGTTAATGTTGATCTATTCTGTCTTATTTGGTCATCCTTACTGTAGGCCTACAATATGATATATTTAGTGTTTTTGTAGAGTTTAAGTATTCCTTACTGTTGTTCAGCTTACTCTAAAATCCATTTACTCTCTCAATTATTTTTTATCTGTTGATGTGATACAAGATATTTGAATTAAAAAAATTCTTCACTCCGGTACTGTGGATTAGACTAAGACACTATGCAGTGTTTCTGAGCATAAAGTCTATGCAAATAGAAAATATTATTAGATATCCCTAAGTATTTCCATGGAACATACTGTGTATGTTATTCCTTAAGGGCAGGATTCAGTTCTCAATAGAACATGATCTTGTATGTTAATCCTGACTTGGTTTCTGTCCATAATGACTCATTTACAATGAAGAGAAAAAAATGAAACAGGTTGGAATTAATCACTTGATAAAATATAAACATCTACCATCTCAGTAACTACTGTTGTGTTCACTGAGTTAATTCTTACAATGAGAACTGGAGAGGAGCAATTTTGTTATAAAGAGGGTGAGTTTTTTATAGGTAGTAATATTTATATTAAATATTTATGTGACACTGCACATTCACAGAAATTGCTGACTTTTACTGAATGCAGAAAGTATGTTACACTGACTTCTGGATTGTTGGGTGCGCTCATGAGAGGGTTAGTGACAATACAGAGCTTTTGTTTCTTAGTTATTTGGAGCAATTCAGCCCCATCATTAATAACAGTTATAAATTTCACATCCTGCCCTTGAAGATAGGAGAGTTGGAGTCCTTGTGAACAAAATGTCCCCTTTGGGGGGACAAGTAACTAAAAGTGGAGAACAGACACAAAATGTCCCCTTTCTTCTCACAGTGTGTTTAATGATAGAAGCCATAAATGGTATTTGCATTGTTTCTTTTAAAAACTATTTTTTAATATCTGGAGTGGGTCCAAAAAATTTGCCTACCCAGTAAAGCAGGTCATTTCTCTAATCTAATGTACTGTCTTCCTCATTAGGCAGCCTGTCTTCTCCTCATTGATAGATTATGCTAAACAAAACCAGTGCCGAAAAGAAGCCCTGAGGTGTGGTAGTTTTACTTCTTCCAGGCAGAGTATGGCCATGAGTACAGTGAAGCCAGGAGCCATTACCCATTGAGCTCCACAGCACAGTTTTTCACCCAACTAGGACTGCATCCATGAAAACGATAACATTCCAACTTGGATACAAAGATGTTGCAAGAGAGAGATGGTGTTGCATACCTTGCTAAAGTTCAGGTGGATGGTATCTACTGCTCTGTTCTTAACTCACCAATTTTGCTGTTTCAGCCTAGAAGGCAAGGTAGGTTTATCAAGCACAATTTACCATTGTTAGTCTGTTTTGGCTATCGCTAATCATCCTCATATCCATGTGCCCAGAAATGGCTTTCAATAGGACTTGGTTCATGATTTTCCCAGAAACTGAACTGAGGCAGACTGGCCTGTAATTCCCGAAAGCATCTTTCTTGCAATGTGGTTGCAGCTTCTGCCTTTTTCCAGACATCAGGAAAAACTCCCTCAGACTCTGTGATCTTAAAATATGCAAATCAGTCAGGTTTTGCTTTAAACTTTGTATTTTAATCAGGTTTATAAATCAGAGAACTTAAAACTTCTAACCATGAAGGTGGTTTTTTGGAAAACCAGTATATGGTAGCCATAGACAAGTTTCAAGAAGTTCTCTGTTACCCTAATACTTAAAAACCTGGCTTACTAACCATTCAGGACTGTCCTTAACATGAAGAAATGCCAGTGTTTATCAGTTGTCTGTTGCTAATAATCAGTATTTTATTTCCAGAAAGTGTTGCTGGCTGAATGCAGATTGTGACATTGCATTCAGTCTTCGTGGCTGCTGCTTGAGTTACACGCACAAATAGTCTCTTCTCTTTCTCCCAAGCTGTCCCATCCCGGCTGCTTCGTGGCTGAGCTGCCAGACCACACTGCCATCCTTACTATGAGATGGGTAAAGGCTTTGCTTTGTAAAGAACAAAATCACGTTTTGTCACGTAATTGTTAATTTGATTGCTTGTAAACTTTGCAAAGCCTCAAAGCAGTTTCTTGTTTTCCCGTGCTACTGGTAATATGGCACAGTCCTTCTTGCACAAGTAGGAACAATTTCAGTGAAAGTTTGGTCAGGACTCAGCAGTATTACAGGAAGGGATTGCTTAGGGCATTAATATTCAACGAAGTATTTCTGCAAAGTTGATTTTTAGCTGCTGCTTACGGAGTTATCTATTTCAAATTTATAGAGTTACTTGTTTGCTCATGATAGCCTTTGCACAAGATGGTATTGCAGAAACATTTACTGCCCGAACTGGCTTTCATACTGATTTCTGTTCTTTGTCAGAAGAGAGAGAAGGAGAAGAACAACTGGATTAAATTACTACTGAAGTAAAAGGATTTAAAATTTTTATTAAAAAATGTGCCATATGAAGGTGTTTAGGAAGGGGGAGCAGGGGAACAGAACTGAAATCTTACTGAAGTAAACATGTCCTTGTTTAAAATGTGCTACATTCCTCATTGAAATGTTAGCATTTGAAATGGCTTTTGATGGCCAAACCTTAAATGTCTGTAGCATTTTCATTCTTGCCACCTATCTATGGTCATTACTCCCTCTAGACATCAATGACTAGCAGGCCCTTCTCTAGCCTTACTCCTAATACCAGATGCTTTATTCCAATTACCAATAATTGCCCATGAGAAACATCTCATCATATAATAATGCAAAGCACAACAGGATTACTGGTCCCAGTTGTACTGAATTATTCACAAGCATTTTATCCTTATGCCATCTCTCCATTTGATTGTTGTCTTTAGCAAGACACTGGTACGAATACATAGGGTATTAAAGAATTCATTAATCCAAATTGCATCTCACTGTATGTTGTTGCCATTTCAGAGCCCATTTTCCAAGTATGTCTTACATAATGAAGTGCATTAAGTGTCCCTTCAGTCAGAGGGACAGTACAAAATTTTAAACTGCTTGGAGATTTGCATTTGCAGGTCTTGCTGCAAAACATATCTGCTGCCTGCTGTGAGAGGGAGCAGGAACACTGACAGCTGGTGTGCAGTTCCTTGTGCAGCTCAGCAGTAACAGAATGTGATGTTAATAGCTGGAGTGTTAAAATTTGTGCATTTGTTAGCATTTATGAAGCCTAGTATGTTTTGAAGTTCGGACACATTACAGCTTGTGAAAACCTGAAGGCAGCTGGGGTGAGGGGGAAACATTCACAAATATGATTCCTGAAGGTTTGGAATGTATCTGCTCTTTAGAAATACCACTAAGTTTTATTTGGTGTTTATATTTAAATATAAGGAAGGGCACTGGAATGGGTCCTGCAGTATCAGTCATCTTTATCAAATCATGGTATACAGTTTTCTTAATAATTTCTGTAAAGGTTCTTAGAAATGTTTTTATTTTTTAAAAGATGCTGTCTTTGTTCTGTCTTAACATTTTTCGAAACCAACTTCATTAAACGCTCACTGAGTACAGAGAAGAGTGCCTTGAATAACCCAATTCCTTTCGTCCTGTAGAGCTTGGATGTGTGAGTAGGCTCTTCTGTTTCCCCCAACTTGATTCATGCTCTGCTCTGATATTTTTTGTCCTGCCTGGGAGAGCTGTACAGGAGCTCATCAGTCACGAAAAAAATGTGTAATAAGAAGAGAACTTGAGTACATGAGTACAGGGAATAAAGGGAATCTCAGTAAAGTTGGAAGACTACAATATAGGAGGCAATTAATATTTTGAGATGCAAATGAAAAAAATCAAAGTGTACTTTATATAAAAGAAGAGCCTGAAAATGATGAAGAGAATGTGTTTCTGCAAAATAATTCACACCACCTGAGTTTTTTTCTTAGTAGATGTGATTTTTTTTAATTAACAGTATCTCAACACTAGACTGATGATGCTGGCATAAAGACTGTTTCGGTGGTGTACAGATGTCATTTTTCTGTCCTGAGGATGAAGTAGGTCCTTTCTTGAGGTAACAGCTGCTCCTTTACTAAGAATACATGCAGCACCAGTATGTATGACATTCCTGTTTTCTCCTCTTGAGCCTTCTTGGGTTAGTGAGTCCAGATAGTGTTTTTGACCTCTGGTGCAGGGGTACTTGGGAAATGTGCCTCTTTAGAAGAAAACCTGTCTTTCAGCCCGTTCCCCAAATACCTTTTGTGTCCATATTGGTATACTTTGTTTAACCTGGCTGACTCAGCAGGTACTGACTTTGAGGTCCTGGGACATGCTCAATGATGGCTTTTGTTAGCTAATCACTATGAAAAGAAGTAGATGTGGAGAACAAAAGGCCTTCGGTAGTTTTATAGACTGGATGGCGGAGAATTCCTCTGTATTAAAGCACTGTCACAAAAAGAGGGATAAGACTAGAAGAATCTTGCCTCGCTAAAAGGAGCCTACCCAAATATCTGGAGTCTTCTGAACCATTCTGGATATAGAAGTCCTCAACATATGACGTGGAGTTCAGAAGTCTTTTGGGTCTTTTCCCTTTTTTTTCCCTATTTCTTGCACTCTTGCACCCTACACATCACCCTAAGTACTTGACAGGGATGTGTGCACTTCATTGTGGAAGAAAAAGAATTTTACCTGTTTTGGAGGAGGAGAAATATTTATGAATATCTCAGGTTTTGGTTTTTTGCGACAATTTTCAGGGACATGGAGGTCAAGATACTCTTATCTCTTGTCCCTTGCACTTCCTTTCCAGGCTGAGGTGGTCAGTGCTTTGAGGAACATTCCTGTGTTTCTTTTACTGCACCTTGCTGTACAAAGCTATACAGGGACAGGATGTTTTGCAAACAGAATGGCAGTGGCATGTAATGGCAGGGATATAACTGCATCTCTTAGGCAGTACTGTGTAAGCAGCCACTGAGGGAACATGGTTTGTTTGGAGTAAAAGTGTTGTTATCTTTGAAGGTCCCACTGTCCTATATTCCTCATGGATTTTTTTTTTTGTCCCTACTGGCTTGTGGCCAGAATTCTGCCCAGGGTTCTTGACAAATTCTGAGTAAATCTTCACAAAATGGTCTCATTAAGCCTGTCATATTTCATATCTGTTCCTAAGAGTTTTCTGGCACTGTTCTTTTTTCAGGCTTATTCCTTTATGTGACTTTTCTGTAGATCAAACAATTTCCAGTAGGTTTTTTTTTGGTTATTCTGTCCTCCCATTTGAGGAGCCCAGTAATTCCCTCTGTTATTCTGTGTCAGAGCCTGATCCAAAGAGATGGGATCATCACGGCTATTCACGATTTATTACTTGAAAAATCAAACAAGGCATCAGTCTCAGAGGCCGTAGATTTAGTAACAAGTCGCCATAACTGAAGACAGTCATGAGTTTCAAAGTTACCTGGCAATTTTAACTTTTTGGTCCAATAAGAAATTAACATGAAGCTTTGTTTTGACTTTATAACCTATCACCTTTGGTATTTTTTACTGCATTGCGTCTGTTTCTCAACCAATAACTTGCTAGCTCACGTACACACATAAACTTCTATTATAACATCTGAATTCTTAACTTAAACTGTAAAATCACATTACTATACTTAACAACCCTTCACCATACCATATGTATTGGGTGATAACCCAATACATATTCTTGCTTATAACTATAGAAACATAGGTTTATAATTCTTCTGCTTAAGGTCTGTATACCTTTATTATTACATCAACCCAAGCTCTTTCCAGGGCTGTAAATCAAACTCATTAGTGCCTGTGGAAGTTTCTACCCCTCTGTTTCCCACAATTCTGTATGCAGGATCAAGCAGCTTTCAGCACCTTCCAACTTCTTATGGCTGGCTCTTTTATAACACTGCAGTAGACCTGTTTTAGCTAGACATGCTGCTGTCAATTTAGGGTGGGACCTGGCATCTCAAAAAACCAACCTCCGTACTTGAAAAAACACCAAAACTCTCCACCAATTACTCTGCAGTGAGCACCCACTCATGGCATCCTTCATTTTATAATCTTTTTTACCACTGTAAGCAGCTATGCTTCAGTCACCAATGTGTTCAGCAGCCCTCCAGAGCAGCTGAGCATGTTCTCCTACAGATTTGTCAGACAGTGTTGGAGTGAGAGCTCGTCTGAACCCAGGCCCAGAGGAAAACCAAAGCACAGGGATTGAACTAAAACCTTTGGATAAGCTGAGATACATGAAGTCCCACCAAAGTGAAATAGAAATATGGATTTTTATCTTTTAGTAGAAATATATGCTAAGAGCTTTAAACATTGAAAAGCTGCAGCAAAGAGACTTTAAACACAGTTTGTACTGCAGCAGTTTTTCCTTTTCACAGAATTTCTTTACTCGAGACAAAACGTAGATGGAACTATGCTGTTCACATTTTTCAGATAGAGTGTTCACATAAACAATAAAAGCTGATAAAAACTATATCTGCAAATCTGTGTAATACATACGTAAGACTTGTGTAAGATTTTCGATCATTAGAATTAGACAGGGACAGGTTAAGAAAAGAAAACTAGAATCGTGTGTTAATTTTATCGGTCAATTAACAAATATAATCCACACTTCTGTAAGTTTAGTTAGACAAGAAGAAGAAGGAGAAAAGAAGCTGTTTAGCCTGCTGTTGCTGTTGCTGCTGGGTCTTATTGTGTATCCCCTTCGAATTCTACCTTCAGAAAACTATGGAACTATGAAATAAAGGACTTCAACAAGGCAGCAGCCTCCTCTGCTCTTTCACCCTTGGCCGAAAAGGGAGGGTGTCCCATCACAAGCTCAACAATACAGAACTAGTGCCATGACAGAGTGGAAAGGAAAAAGTGGATCTAAAGAGTCTGCTGGGGCTGTAGAGGAGAGAGGGGGGAAAAAGCAATATGCAATTATGAACAGTGTGGGAGAAGAAGAAAAGGTTTTTACTTGGGCAGTATCACATAAGAGCTCTGTGATTGTGGCAGGATGGAGTCAGGCTAATCCAGACTTCATTATTCCTGCTGTTTTCTAACTCAAGAATTCCAGTAAATTAGGCAGGATTATGTAATTGTGAAGGAAGGGGCTGTGTCTGCAACAAATACTCTCTCATTTGTGGGAGAAGATTTGCAGATATAACTTGTGCGCCGAGGAACTGGAAGGGAGAGCAACTCACTCCAGAAATTCGTCATCTTCCCAAGGTGAATTTTGCAGCCTGCTTTTGGGCCTGTTTCTTGGTAAACTGTGTTTGAGAGGCAAACTCTTGGTTTGTGGTACAGGGCAAGAAAGTTTGTAGGTGGGTACCTACAGGAAGAAAACTGAAGGGAAAATCCCTCAGGGAGCCTTTTTTGAGGTGACCTTTGCTGCTGGTCACACTGATAACTTCTGGGATGGTGTTTTTTGACTCTGTAGGCCTTTTAGGAAAGTGGGACAGGAGCCAGAATCCATGTGGCATGGTGCTAGGGTAATGGGCTTTAGCACAGCTCTTTCATGTTGCATTACTGAGCAAGAGAGGGACAGAAAAGACATCTTACTGAACTCACAGCAAAATTTTTTCTTGAAGACTGGAGAGACAAATAAAAAGGAGAAAAGTAAATTAACTTAAAGCTGCAATAAACTATTGAGATGCTATGGACTTTCAAAGAATGTTCATTTGCTTTGTTTTTAAGGATGCTAGTGTGTGATGATGTGCATTTGAATCTTCTTGCATGTAAACAGATGTATCTGTTAGTGCATCAAATCTGATCTTGTGTTCTATCCGGGAAGTAAGACGAATATATCAGAAAATTCAGTCAGGCAAAAAAAATAGCAAAGAGAGCAGAAATTCCATTTATGTCTGTGATGGAAGAACTACAGAGGAAGGAGGAAGAAGGTTTGAGAAATAACCTTTTTTTAATGTGTGGTACCCTACGAAAATGAAGACATAGTAAACACCGTGAATTAATTACATGTATATTTCTTTGTATATAGTTAATTGTTTTAGTCCAGATAAATGTACTTCGATAGATTGTACCTAAAGGATTTTAGCCCTTTGACTCCAGCACTGTGTGAGAGGTATTTGGACTTGCCAAAAATCACAGTAGGTCATTTTATATATCAAGGCTGGAGCTCCTTGTGGTGCGCATGTGGACATTTAGATGTCAATGAGTCCATTTCAGAGGGGTTTCCCTTCACCTTGATCTCATGTCCCAAGCATGTTGCATGTTGTGTGCAATCGCAGTGTTTGTGGAAAGTACCTTAATTGCCACGATTACTTAACACCGTAGTAAGAGCATCAGGATGCTATAGTACAACTATAATTATCACTCAGTTCTTAATTTAATAGGAGGGCTTTGCTCATCCCAAATAATTGCTTTTTGTAGCCTAGAATAGTGAAGGGGTAAATATTGAGATCAGCATTGGTTTTGGCCAAGCCTCTGGAAGACAGAAGAGTTACAGCTATTCCCACTTCATGCACCAGTGGTGGATGCTCAGGTCATGCTGGCACTTCTTCTCCTACCTTTCAAATTCGGGTCTGCATTGCTGTCTGTCTGCAATGCTATGGGTCTCTAACTGAAATTCATATTACAGGCTACAGATAAAACTAGGGAGTGAGGACAGTTTTGCTACAGAGCTGTTTTTGGAGGCAGTATTATGGGCAGGAGTTAAGCCTCTTCTCATCAGAAAGATAGAGATGTTTCAGGCTGCTGGGGCACAGACACACTTTATCAGCACCACCTTGCCTTCATGTTGGCTGATGGATGGGTTTTAGGGAGAGGCCTTTAACTTCATGGAAGTGATGGTTTGACCCTGGGTTGATGGACAGTTGTTTAGACCAATAGCGCTTCTCGAAATTCACATATTTAAACCAGGTGGGAGCCCGGGAAATCTTCTCTTCCTTCCAGCTTTCGAGCTGGAAACAGGGCTCTGGCCGTCAGGCCAGGCTGGACCTGGTTAGGCCAGGCTGGGCCTGGCTAGGCCTGGCTGGGCCTGGCTGGGCCTGACCACTTGGCCCTGGCAGAGGCTGGGGCCAGGCCCACGGCTCCATGAGGGCCGTGATGCCCCCC
>VZRQ01002275.1:119356-236282 GCA_013397975.1 Machaerirhynchus nigripectus
AGCCATGAGCAAAGATGCCTGTGCTGGAATCAGTAAATGTTAAAGTAGCTGTGATTTATTGAGTAGCAGAGATCAGAGAGAAATGGTGGCGTGCTCTGATCCTCTTGAAAAGCTTGAACAGAGAGGGATAGCAATGAAGTGAAGACCCCTTGTTCCCAGGGGAAAAAAAAGACCTCTGTTCCCGAGATGAAGATGCCCCTAGAGGCAGATGACGAGAAACTTTGCTCCTAAACTGCTCATCCTTAAAATAGTACCCCATTAGCTAAGACTGAACCCTTGAAAACAGCTGTGGGGAAAGCTGTAAGTCGAGGGAAGGGACTTCCACGTGCTGGCAGAAAACCACCCCGGGCGGCTGTTGTGCTGTAACGTGGAAGCCATGAGAAGACTCCTTCTTGTGGAGAAGCCCCATAGCATGGGCAAAAGAGACTCCTCTCCCTAAGTGAACTGATGAAAGACTATTATATGGGTGGTAAACTGACTGAAATAACCTCAAGTTTGTGCCTTTGTGTTGTAACTGAAAAGAGGGGGGAGGATGGGGGGAAGAGAAGTGTTCTGAAGGTGTATTTTGACCCTTACTAATTTTTTTCTTTTAGTTCTAGTAATAAACTTCATGTTCTTTAAGTTTGGAGCCTGCTTTGCATTCCTCCTAATTCTTATCTCACAAAAGGTAAAGGATGCGAACCAACCCACTACACTAAATTGGTGTTTCCGCCCGGTTTTCGAACTGAACCCGCTACACATTTAAAATTAAATTTGAAATTGAACAAATCTACAAATCCCTTGTTTACTATAGGCTGTTAAAGTCCTTCAAACTAGAGTGAAGATCTTTAACCATATGGCTTAACATGTGTCATGCCCAAGTTCAGAGGACAGCCGTGCTGGGGGCTGGGCACAGCAGCAAACTCTCCTTCAAACCACGTTTTGACAGGCACAGCCTCTTCTCTTAATCTGTAGGTACTGAGTGTAATATAGTGATGCGCACTATGACTGGTTCATTTTATTGCTAAATAATTGTGCTTACTAAACCATTTTACTGAAAAATTTCTAAAATATCTAGGTGCTTTGCATCTTCTCTGCTTTTCTGGACTTCTGAAGCAAAGAAAAAGCATTTTCAAGAAAGCATTGTTTCCTTGAACTTGAGGCCAGTGCGTTTGGCTTGTACTCTGATGCAGATTGCACCTTACTTTTAATCACCAATGCTATAAATGAGAAAGCATCACACATAAAGATTTAGGTAAACATCACACTTAAGAAAAATGCCTAAAGCTACATAGCTGCTTAAATAGATCTAATATACTGTATGTGTAGCATAATGTATAGTAAAGAAATGTGGCTGTGTGGGCACAAGAGCTGGCAGAGGTATTGGAGCTTGGGAGCAGGGCAGAGCAAAGCCCCAGGGCAGCAAGACAGAAAAGGGTTTATCTGTTCCTTGGTGCATCATGCCAAGTGTGGGATGGCTCTGGATAATCTATGTAAAGTCATAGAGAAGTGACACATTTCTTGGAATGTTCTCAAATATGCACCGTGCCTGCACAGTACAGTTCTTGAGCTTGTAAATTTGTTTTAGCTTTAGCAAGGCCTTTGTTCTCATTGGTAACACAAAAATGAAGCCTTGAGCTCTAGAGCCTCAGCATGTGCACTGCCTCTTCATGCAAAATTTAGCACACTTTGTTTGAAAGTACTTCTCTGAACATGCTTACTTTTTGGTTTGTAACCTAACACTCTGCAGCCATCTGCTAGCAGTTGTTTGGTTTTGTAATGAATTTTCTTTCATTACCTTTATCATCTTATCTTGGCTTGCTTTCTGTGCAGTGTAGTGGGATCTTCACATTCCATCTAGTTTATGCAGTGGCTGTAAAATCTGCTGATCAGGACCATGTCTTACACAGTGCTTTTATTTTGCCCTGATATCTTCCATTACACAGATAGGGCACTTATCTTGTTAGTAGTGTGCTAACTTCCTGAGCTTTTTCCTTCCTAGAGAAGATGTTGGAAGTTAGGATTTTTTCCTTTTTTTCTTTCTCTCAGGGAATTTTTCTTGCATTTGTTGCCTAAGAGATGGCAACTACGAGTACTTAAGAGACAAAAGATGTGGCCAGGGGGAGAAGGGGTGCAGTTGATTGCAGTCTCTTAGTGGGGGAGTGAGCTTGGTAGTTGGGGGCTTTTCTCTTGGGAAGTGCAGAGGTACCATGAGAGTTGGCTGGGGGTCAGGGGTTGGGCTCTGCCCCCTCTCCCTGTTTCTCTCTCGGGATTGGAGTGCAGACAGTTGTGGTTTTGGTGAAGGACCACTGTTGCCCAGGGGATTTGCTGCCACTGCGGAGTTATTGTCCTTCACTGCTTCTCCTTACCGTGGGTGAGCCTCTGCTTGCAAGAGCGGCTGTTGAACTGGGACATTATCAACACCGAACCTTACTGGGAAGGAGATCCCGACCTCCTCCCCCTCTCCAGCGAGAGCGTCTCCTGGCTGCTTGTGGAAGCCTGTCTGCCACTGGCCACCTCTGCTGTTTCCTGCTGCTGCTTTGGGCTTTTTGCTATGCTTTAGCTCGACACCCCATGTCTGCCCAGAGCCCTGCAGCTCCTGTCATGGCTTCGGAGTTTTTGCTACACTTTGTTTTGCTACCTCGGGTGTGCTTGCTTCTGCTGTTCTAGCCTGCTGCTCTGAGGTTCCTGCTATAGTCCGTTTTGCCCCCCGGAGTGGCCCTGAGACAGGCTGTTTTCCCTGAGTTTGCAAAGGGAGCCCCTTTTCTTTCTCTCTCTCTCTCATCCCCCTCCTGAGTTGCCATTGCCATGTGGAGAGGCAGCCGAGCTCGCGCCACAGCGCCCCCTGCAGGCGCGGGGGAATAATCGCACCCGCCCTGCCCGGCCGGGAGCCAACAGCGCCCCCTGCCGGCTGTGACCGTCACTGCACCCAAGGGGGAAGGGCCCGACAGCCGAGAGAGGCTGTGCTTGGGGCTCTGGTTCTGTTTGTTCTTGCTGCCAGTGTTGTTGTTTGTTTGTCTTGTTATACATACATACATATATATATATATACACATATATATATACTAATAAAGAACTATTATTCCTTTTCCTGTGTCTTAGCCTGAAAGCCCTGTAATTTCAAAGTTATAATAATTTGGACAGAAGTAGGTCATATTTTCCATCCCAGGAAGGTTCCTGCCTTCTTTGGCAGACCCATGTCTTTTAAACCAAGACAGAAGATTTTAAAGATTGTGTGAATGGTTGCCTTAACCATAAATGTAATTCTTTTGTTAGAGGTTGATTCTTAGTATTTGCTGTGTTGAAAATGAAATTTCTGGACAAGAACTTCTGGTCTTACAGCAAAAAATCTGTTGTTGTTCCAAGAGTATTTTT
Source organism: Machaerirhynchus nigripectus (assembly GCA_013397975.1). Taxonomy (NCBI): domain Eukaryota; kingdom Metazoa; phylum Chordata; class Aves; order Passeriformes; family Dicruridae; genus Machaerirhynchus; species Machaerirhynchus nigripectus. Next base: position 122,711 of record VZRQ01002275.1, read on the forward strand.
CAGATGATTTAGATGATTCAGTCCTTGACCGAAATAAAATTATTAAATATTAAAATGTGGCATTATAACCTCTGGCAAAACTGTTTTTGAACAATGTGAGCCACTAACCTGTTGTGATACACCAGGGTGGAGCAATAAAAGAAGTCTGCTACAAACACAGTGGAGAACTGGACATCAAGAGGGGAATTACTGACATTGTGGGGGGCAAAGATGATACTTCTAAAATGAAATTAAAATGTGACTTACTATGTTGACAACAATCTGTGTTGTGGTGATGTGCAGTTAAGCGTGGAAAGTTTTAGCAAGAAGCAACTTGCAGGATGTTGAGCAGGATGCTGGCAGCCTTCAGCTAAATGAATGATGGGCATATGGTGGTGAGTTTTAATGTGGTAACACAACCTCTACTCAGAATTCCCCTTTAGGGCTGTTTTCTCCAATGGACAGAAGCCCATAAGCCAGCAGGGTCAGGTTTTGTCCAGCCCTTCCATGCAAGAGTGAGTGAGCAGCTACTGGAACACAAATAGTGGTTATATTGGTGTGTTGGATTACCTGAGAGAATGGTGATTTATGAACTCATCAACAGACAAATGGTGCCATCATGGTTTAGAGTACCTCTGCACAGGACAGATTTCCAGCAGTAATCAAAATCCAAGAGATGCTGAAGAAGGCAGAAGAGTACTGTAAAACAGTGATAAATATAAGGCAGACAGTGGTAGTGTTGGTGGTGGTAATGATACCAATGCTTTGTGGTTGGTGTATATTTTGCAAGCCCCCGCATCCATGGTGTTGTCAGGGTATACCCTGGCTCGCTGGGGGAGTAGGGACAAGGTGCTGATAAGGACAAGGGGACAGCTTGGGGCCAGGGAGGCTTTTAAGGCAGTGCTGCTACCTGGGGAAATGCTTATCCTGCCTAAGCATCACAGGCAAGGTGTTGAGGACCAGCCCAATGCGTTGCAAAGTCAGTATGCTGCTGTGTTGGAATTAAAAATAATACTGGAGTTGAATTTGGCAATCCCAGCCCTTGATAGTAACAATTACAACCAACACTGGGCTGGGTTGCTCCATCAGTCAAAGAAATGTAGTAATGCACAGCTCTGTCTATCATGGCAGGTACTGGCAAACAAAAGTAGTATTACAATTTTTCCTTATTTTTAGAGCCTCTCTTTGGAGGTGCAGGATTTCTCTCCCTTCATGCGAGCTTGTTTGCCCAGTATAGTCTATGGGTTATTCATTCAAAAAAGCAAAGAGTCCTTGAAATCCTATGACTCAGCATCATTGAAAGTTAAACATGTACAGGAACGATAAAGGTGGAAGCTTGGTGCAAGCCTAAAATGCTATAAGGGCTTCTTTCTGATGGATTTTTGTTTCTATTAGACTAGTGCCAGCAAATTAAACATTGCAGCTGTCAAATGACTTCAGTCTGGGTCGTCAAACTGCCACTTGAACATTAATTTATTTAAAAAAGAAAAACAAAAAAGGAACAAAAGTTCGAAGATTTACTTTTAAAATTCAGTAGTAATTATCATGAAAAGAACGAAAAAAGTTTCTAGAACATGAGGTCTGTGTATGTCTAAATAATAACGGACAGTTAAATTTTATTTGTAATAAAAGTAGAATTGAAGACAATAGAAATCACATTTAAAGTTGCAAGTGATTGCTATTGTTTAGATTTTCACACACCTAATTTACTATAATTCTGTATAATGAAGGAGTATTACCTTGAACAGCCATCCTTCTCCCCAGGTACCCTGTTCCTTCTGAAAAGCAGAGGCGGGCTTGTCCCAATGGATTGTTTATTTCAGTGAAATTCAGCAGTTGTTTACAAAAGGGAGCCTCATTTGAAATGAGAATTTGGGTTACTGTGAGGATGCTGTTGCCTTATTTTCAAGCAATATGAATCTATAAAGCACTGCACATTTTCTATGTGCTGGTCAAATCTAACACTGTATCTTCACTGACATCTGAACATCTACTATTTCTGTAGTGTGTTGTTATGAGCTGGTTGGTATAATTAGATGCTCAAACACTGATGTGCTTTATTTTAAATTAATTACATACTCATGCATACTTTAATGACACTGCAGACCAAGCTGCATTGCCTAGAACTTTGGACATACAGCTTTCCATCTTCCATTTGGTGGCTGTAACTCAGTGGTACATCCGATTGTGTTGCTTTTCATACAGAGTGGGTCAGATTAGAATGGACCACAGTGGGCCATCTGGTTCAACCTCCTTGCTCAAGCAGGGTCATCCCAGAGCACATGGCACAGGACTGCATCCAGGTGGTTTTGAAATATCTCTAAGTGAGGGAGAGTCCACACCTTCTCTGGGTGATCTCTTCCAGTGCTCTGTCACTGCACAGGAAAGAAGCTCCTCCTCATGTTCAGGTGGAACTTCCTGTTCATCCGTTTCTTCCCGTTGCCTCTCGTGCCATTGCTGGGCACCACGGAGCAGAGCCTAGTCCATGCTCTGACCTCTCCCTGCAGACATTGACAGACGTTGATGAGATCCCCTCTCAGTCATCTTTTCTTGAGGCTGAACAGCCCCAGCTCCCTCAGCCTTTCCTCATAAGGAAGATACTCCAGTCCCTTCATCATCTCTGTAACCTCCACTGGACTCACTTCAGGAGTTCCATGTCTCTCTCATCCTGTGGAGCCCAAAGCTGGACAAGCATTCCAGATGTGCCTCACCCAAGCTGAGTAGAGGGGCAGGATCACCTCCTTCCACCTGCTGGCAGTGCTCTTCCCAACGCCCCCCAGGATCCCATTGGTCTTCTTGGCCACAAGGGCACTGCTGGCTCAGGGACAGCTTGTTGTCCACCAGGACCCCCAGGTCCTTCTCCGCAGAGCTGCTCTTCAGCAGGTTGGCCCCCAGCCTGTGATGGTGCCTAGGGTTATTCCTCCCCAGGTGCAGGACATTGCAGCTCTGCACTAAGTCATCATACTCTTTGAGTCTTCAGCAAAGCTCCTGTATGCTTGCTCAGTGCTCCGGCACTTAGCACTTAACTAAATTAAAGCATTAACAGTTGCCAATTACTTATGGCTTGAGAAAGTTCAGGTATGTGTCAGGCTGGTCCCCAAAAAGCTGCAAATTTATGTGGATTTCACTGCAGGATTTGCGTGTGACACCACTGGGAACTGAGACTTAATTAAATGAAAACGCAGATTTTGTATTTTAGGTCCAGAAAGTGTACTTACTCATTATTTTTGCAAGGTAATTTTGGACACCTCTAGAAAACATTTCTGTTAATTTGCAGATGTTAGGGTGTGCTAGGGAAGTATAAGAATAACAGGGGTTTTTCCTAGTTAACTAACTGAGTTAAGAAAACTAGTTACTAGTTCCTAGTTGACTAATTGCTTTTAAGGGCTTCAGATCAAACGCACTGAAAAATAGCAAGGATTTTAGTGCAAAATACACGTCTTGGTGATTAGCAAAGATGTATTTGTTGATTCTGTTTTTTTCCAATGCATTGGGTGTTGGTTATTTTTAAAACTGACTTTTTAATTGTAAGCATTAAGGGCCACTTCATCAGCTCCCTGAGATGACTCTCTACTCAACAATAAACTTGCAGTCATCTCATTTTGATCAGTTAACCTGTTATTACATCCTAGTAGCCATTGGACCACCTTGATTCTTTAATTTAACACAGACTGTAGTTTTTTGGAGGCTACAGACAAGTGGGCTTCAGTGAGCTGTTTTATGCCACCTGAGTCATGTGCTTTCACAATCCAGTGTCTGTTCGGTATATATACTTCTCTGAAGTAGTCTGTAATTTTTCCTTTAAAAAATATCTTTGAGAGGGTTTGAGGTTATTTAATTGCAGTGCCAGAATTGTACAGAATTAAAGTGATTTTATCATAAAGTGATTTAAATCATGTTACTTAGCATCTGGGTTTCTTCTTACTTGTCAGTACTGATGCTGTGAGCCGTGTTAATTTCATGAGCATGTAAATTTTTGTTCTGCTGTTGAAGATGGAACAATCTCTTTGGTCATTTATGTCCTTGGGAAAAAAAGGGTCTTCACCCACTTTGATCTGACCAGATATTCTGGTGATCATTAATCATCTTGGTCCCTGGCTGATGAGCTCTGCTTGCTTATCAACCTTCTGGGCTAACTCGAGTTCATCTGGCTGATGACATGAGGATGCAATGAAGAGGCTGTGTCAACAAAAATAACTAAGTTGACTGTGTTGCTGTTAGCGCTGTATCAGTGGAAGTATTCTCAAATGCTTTGAAACAAGGTGTTGGTGTAATTTGTTTTATGTAGAACACCAAAGTATTTCAGAACATTTCATACCCTCTTCCTACTGCTATTAAGATGCAAAATGTAGTTGTCCCTCCCTGCCTCCATAGTCCCCTTCCTGGAGCTAGATCTGCCAACTCCTGACTTCATGTTGCACCACACGTCTGCAATGGGTCCTGCATGTTTTATTATGCTGAGTAAACAAATACATCTGAGATCAAAGACAGGAGCTCCTTTCCAAGCTAGTTGGAAGAAGGTCATAATTGAAGCAGCATCTAGAAACTGTTCCATTCTCTGCAAAACTGCCACTCATTCACGAAAGCTGTTAGGAGTAGCTAGAGGTTTAATAGGATGAGGTATTCAAAGCAAAATTAATATTTCTTGGGTGTTTTTTTCTTTTCCCTTCCAGTGGGCGAGTTTGTGAGTGATGCCCTTCTGGTGCCAGACAAGTGCAAGTTCCTTCACCAGGAAAGGATGGATGTGTGTGAAACTCACCTGCATTGGCATACTGTTGCTAAAGAGGTACATTCATCTATCTTATAATTTCCTGACTTCCTTCTTCAAGCTGTGTCACTCTTCTGAGGATGGCTTTAAATATAGCAGCGACATGGAAAACATAAAGCAATAATATCAAATGTTGGAGTGAATGGCATTTTGGGGTTTTTTTATAAGGCAGGAAATAGTAGTCAGAGCACACTAGAGTCCATGACTGAGTACTTCCCACTGACCTTTGAACATTGACCCTCTTTCACAGCATTATTTTTTCCTCACGTTCACTCACAAACTCACTGTGTTTTCTGCTTCCTCCAGTTTCCTGTGTTAGCACTGGAACTAAATGCCTAGGATTTGCTTTGAATCATTATCCTGGGTGGATATTATCCATTATTTATTACAGATATTGATATGCCAGGTGCCCAGAGAGGTCCAACGGGCCTCAGGGAGTACACTGTATGAAATTCAGCAGAATTTCAAAAGGGTAGGAAAACTGATCAAACCAGGACTAGCCAAAGGCATTTTGCAGTCAGGCACAGAGTTTTTATAATTTACAGTGCTTTACTGAAAATAGAAATAAACTTAATTGCTAATGTGTTTTGGACTTTTTTTCCTTATGTAGAGAGGTTTTAGGAATAAAAACTGAGATGAGCTGCCAAGATTTCTGACTGCTGGTTTTTTTGGAACCTCTTAGTTAGTAGGTTATTCCACCTATTGGAGATGAAATTTGAAATGTGATCAGCAGCTTCACAAATTTTCAGTTCTTTCTTGAATTATACTTAAATGAAACATTTAAGGCACCAACCTTCACGCAGGGAAATTCTAGTTCATTTTGACTACTTGCAAACTTGAAATGGCAATAGCCTGGAAGAATATCATCACTGTGCGCCACTGAAGTATTTCAATTTTTTCACCTGTCATACATTACTATATCTTTAAGGTATAATTATGCATGACTGACTGTTTTCCAAACAAGGCTAGGAGGTACTGTACTGGCAGAGGTGTAAGACCAGACACTGTGTTTCCAGTGTAAAAGGTATTTTAAATGTTGATCCACCTTGCAGCTAAGTCTTCAGTAGCATTAATGCATTAGGATTGGGATTAATACATCAAATAATTATTCTGTCGTCAAGTTTTCTGTTGATGACGTAGAGCCTGTGAGGATTTTAGATCTTTAGGAAGATACGGAGTTATCATGTGTATAGGAGGAGACAAGTCTTCTGTTCTGGGAAAGACTGATAGGAGAGCTTGTTGCTTACAGTGGACATAGGTAGGGAGCTGCTGACAGTCAAGTAGTGAATCCGAGTGTGACCTTTCTAAATCGTGTTTCAAATTTCAGAGATCATGCAGTTCGCCAGCTTTAACTTCCTAAGGCAGTATGCAGCCCCTTCATATTTTCTCAAGGTCTGTGACATTTTTTAGTTTTCCTTCATGCCAATATTGTTGCTGCTTTTTTTTTCCTCTTTTCTTCAGTCCTGTAGTGAGAAGAGCATGAATCTGCACGACTATGGCATGCTGCTGCCCTGTGGAATTGACAAGTTTCGTGGTGTGGAGTTTGTCTGCTGCCCATTAGCAGAGGAAAGCGACAATCTTGATTCAGCTGATGCTGAAGATGATGATTCAGATGTCTGGTGGGGAGGTGCAGATGCAGACTATGCAGATGGAAGGTACAGTGAGTTTGTACCCTTCAGCTTGTTATTAAGATGCCAAAAATATGTCTAAAAGACCTTGGTATAGAAGAGCCTTTGCACCTTATACATGAACTTGCGTCTACAGTGGTTGAAAGCATCAGTGTTCTACTCCTTTTTTTTAGCTTTCTACAGAAAAGTTTTTTTAGTGCCTTTATAGTTTATAAAGGCACTAAAAAAATTATACACTTTTTAGTGCCTTTATAATTTCTTCAGTGAGAAGTGTTGCCATATTTACACCAAAAATGCCTAAATTCATATTTTTTGACAAATAAATGATAAATGGTGTACTCCTAAGATGATTCATGTGCAGTCTGGGGTACTGCAGCAGATATCAGCCAACATAACCGGTGCAGGTTTTTAAATGCCTTCATTCATAATAGGCATTAGCTATGTGCTGTTTATTACTGTAATAATATTTTTTTTGCTGACAGTTTCTAAACACGATCTAAAAGAAAATGTGTTTTAATATCTAGCCTTTCACAGATTCATTCATATGCTGCTGTTGAGAAGGAACATGGAGGTTTCCTTTGCAAGGCAGCCATGGATGGGAAGATACCATCCCTGTCCTTCTCATTTGTCCATTCTCATCCCTACCCTTCCCATTCTCTGTGCACATAGGCTAATTTTGAGCTGGATATGGGTCATAACTGTGTTGTTACTGAGTGGTCTAGTGGTCTGGTGCTGTTAAAGCTTTTTCATATCACTCTCCTGAGCATGTCAGAAAGCAGTTGTAAGAGCAGAGTACTATGTCATATCCTTGCAACTGGATGCCAACAACTGGCAAAGATGGCTTTCTTCATAAACTAAGATCAGTGTTCAAACTCTGTTTGTGCTCCCCAGGCTTTCATCACTTCATACTGTGGTAATTCAGGGTTTCTACTTCTTTTCTTGTACAAATAATGCACAAAATCTAAAACTTGGGGCTGACTGCAAGTGGCTTCAAGGAGTACCCAGAAAATAAATGGGGACCAAATTATGTGAATAGTGCAGAAAGTTAATAGGTCTGAATTGTGTTATGTTTGGACCTGTTAATAATCTAGATGGAAACAATTTGAACAGTGCAGAGATGAAGGACATAGACTGAATTGCTGTAATTTGGTGCAATGAGATGGCATTAAGACCTAGAATAATTAGAAACTATATCCTGGTGGGCCTAAATCTTTCCTGACAAAGCATTAGTAAGTGTTGCAAAGAAGAGTCCTTTGTGAATAATGGAATAAGTTTAAAAAAAATATTTCCTCATGGTAATTTCCAGTTTTCTGTCATGAACAGGAGTGAATGGTCAGACTGTTTGATGCAAAAGCCTGCATCAAAGAACTTTGCATATTCCATATTGATACCTTTTCTTCTGATTTGTACTTCTAACATCTGTCAGTGTCACTATTTATAACCCTTTCAATAGGATTTGTAAAGCTGCCTTTGGACTGTTTCTGTGTCATTTCTGTATATTTAATTTAGATTTTGATTGGGTGTTTAAATGCTCTCTCATTCTAAGAAATGAGTGCCAACCTTATTCTAATGAAATGTTAGGTTTTTTTCATTTTATCTGTATCTATGTCCATATCTATATGTCTATATATACATGCAAGATAGATCTATCCATCTACCTTATATATATCTATTACATGTCTTTTATAGGTAACATATTTTATATATATACACATCTATATATAGTACATGTCTTGTACATATAAGATCAAAGATTTCAAAATTATTTTAAATAAAAGAACTCACAGGGGTATAGAGTACTTCTGTTTGTAAGGCAGATACCTGCTTTATTTCAGTCTTTTTTGTGTTTGTCACTGAACATTTAATTTACTATTGTAGTCCATTTTCTTCATCATAAGGCATTTTAATATCTGAAGAGATGACTTCAAGAATAACTTCATAAATTTTGTATCCTCTAGGAATGGGAGCTGTAATTGCATTTCAATCCGTTTCTGAAATGCCAAGCAAATACTGATTTATTTTTTTACCCTCCCCTCTCACAGAAGTGCGTGCAAAAGGAAAATGAAAGATCCTTCTTTGGGGCACTTGTATTTCACCTGCAGATGAAGAACCAAGCAATTGGTAGTTCTTTTAGACTGACTCACTCATATTTCTTGCTGCCTCTTTAGCTTCCCAACTCCATTTAAACTGTGTGTATTGGAGCCAGAAATACTCTTGAACTTTAGTTATATATATGTATATATTTAAAAAAAATTCTTACACAGCAGTAGGTGTTGATTCAAATTTTGCGTGTGTGTATATTTATTCATATCTGAGCATATGTTTGTGTGGCTATTGATACATGTATGCCTTAGTCCTAAACTGATTGTGAGGGAGAAAGGAAATGTAAGGTAGGGGAACACTTGGCTAATGGTAAACTGCCAGTATTCTCTGCTATTAAAGCACCTCTGTTTGAAGTGCTTACTCAAGTCTACATTTTTGACCTTACATGGGTACCCAAGTCAAGGTGAAGGTGAAATGTGTGAGGTAGAGGTGACAAGCTGAGAAGCAGACGATTCTGTTCTTGTTTCTCTAAACTATGACAGAGCAGAATCCAACAAATGTGGGTGATCTATTTTGAGGTAACTTTACATGTCAGGCTATGAGATCTAAATTTTAAAGTATTTGCATTTATGGTTCTGAATCTGTAGAGGAAAGCACATTGCAGCCATTCAGTTAATAAATGCCCTTTTCCAGACTGTTGTGTTTTCAGCCCCAACAGTTGTCCCTGAGGCACTGTTTTTATTTTTTTGCTTTGTCAAGGGTGTTTTCTTCTCCGCAGGGTGAAGAAAAGCTCATCAGCATGTTGTAGCTACACTATTAGAGGGCATGTGGAGGCAGCTTGGGCTGCGTTGCCTCATAGTTGGATGTCCTTCCTACCCAATATCTGACCACCACCTGGGTATGGATGTAAAAGGATGTGACTTGCTTGTGGTGTGGCTTGTTGGCAGTACTTGGAGGAAGGTGGGAGGGTGTATTTTGGTGACTGGTGATATATATACCCGTTGTATTCATGAGGCCAAGAGGCAGGATCCGCATGTGCTTCTCAAATTGTCTTGTCATGCTCATCCTGAAATAGTCTGTAACTCTGACAAAGAGGTCACAAGCATTTTTCAGCAGTGGAGATCACTGTCGCTTTAATTAAAATTTCTCTTGAAGTCTGTCTGAGGGACAGTCAGATGTAGGAGCTGACTTTCAGTGTAACTCCAGACCTCTCCCTGCATAGCTACAGCTCAGTCAAGTGACCTGCAAGCTCTGGCTGCCCTTGCAACGCAGCACAGCTTGGTGGCCCTCCTGCCTGTGTGTGGGAACTTCCTGGAAGCTTTGTTGTCCTTGATGTCCAAAGTTGAACATCTTTAGGAGTGATGGTCAAGCTGGAAACTTCCAGGTTTCCTCTGTCTACATCTGTCTCATATCCACCTCTCCTTATCTTCCTGTCAATGTATATCAGATGTCTGACTAGGAAAGCAGTCTGCTGTAATTTTCCTTCTTTCACTGCAGGGAAACTGAAGCACTGTGAGTCTCACTATTGAGAGTTATATGGAAAGCTTTTCCTTAAGTCCCATAGCTCAGGAGCAGAAGATGGTGCCTTAACTTCATCCAAGTCTTTCTAGACTTTTAAATGTATTTTCAAGGTCCAAAATAGGAGATTTCATTTCTCACTGTTTTCCCCTTAGCAGGTTAGGCCAAATTAATTTTCTCTGTTTGGTGAAAAAAGTTATAAAACACTGATGTAATGATGGGATAGTGTTGAAAATGTCACATTGTGGCAAGTAGTATATTTTATGATGGTTTGGTTTACAGTTTAGGAGAAACTTCTGCCAAGCAAATTTTTATGGTTTGTTCATACTATCCATTAGCATAGTTAATACAGTAGGTTTTTTACTACAATGAGTAATCCAAAAGAACACAGTCTATTTTATGCTGATAATTAGGCATCTGTGAAGTAAAACTAAAACAAATTTGTGCTATAAAGCATGATAATAATGTTCTCTGATTTTGCCACCCTGTACAAGACTGAGCTTAAGGATAAGTGCTCATCTATCAGATGCTGAAAAAAAAGGTAGCTGAAATGATGTATCTTTTTGACTTCATGAAGAGCTGGGTTTTTTGTCAGTAGTTTCTGGAAAAAAATATTTTTTTGGTAAGTGCCTCCTTCAACTATAATCCAAGAAATCCTGAAAGGTATTTAAAGCTGGTCAATTTTTGTAGTAGTGAAAGCAGCATTGTATATGTGCCTGTTACGCTGAACAGCTTCCAGGTGGCACCCTGTGCTTCTGTGGGGAAGAGGAGTCACAGGGCCCAGCAGAATTGCTTTTCTTAATAATTTGTTATAAAATCTGCACTTAATGTGGAGGAAGTGTATATATAAATTTCTTTTGCTTTCTAGCTCTTCTTACATCTTCATCTATGACTTTAATGGTACAAAGATAGCAATGCACATGTTACCCGGTGTCTTCCCTTCAGAAACATCTGGAAGTTAACCTCAGCATCAAATTAGTTACTATCTAAATTCCCCCCAGTGCTGCCATTTAAATCACAGTCGCAAGGTGTGGTTAAATCGGTCACAGTTGTACAGTGCCCTGACCTGTTATAGAAACACTCAAGACTCCTGTCCACTGCTGCCTTGCAGAAGGTAGGCAGAACAGGACAGGCAGTTGGGATATGTGCCTGTGGCACAAGTTTATGAAAAATGCTTAAAAGTCTAAAGAGTGACACATAAGCAACTAAATTCAATAGTACACATAAGCAAGTAAATTCAAGAGTATACAAGAGTTTGCGTAAGAATTTTGGAAGTCAGATTTAATGGGGTTTCGTCATTTCACTTCACCCTTGAGGAAAATCCTCTTTCCTTTTTAAGTGTTACTTTGACTAGCTCCTTTTGTTTGGGTCTCTGCATGCCAAAGCAGTGGGAGATATATTGCTGGCAGGAGTCAGGAAGATGTTGATATTTTAGTTACAAATACAGTTGAAAGCAAGTAAATGCTACAAACTCCATGGTGTTCTCGGTGATCATGGTGTTCATTGGCAAGGACTGTCCAAAACATGAAATCCTCTTGCACTGTTTTGCTCCCCATTGCATCTCCCCATGTTCTTCAAACCCTTCTTTTACCCCTGCTCATCCCTCCATCTATCCCCAGAAAAATGTATTTGGAAATACAGCAGGAAAAGAGAGCCTTTAGGGGAAGATTGTTTGACCTAGGTGTTTTTTATACTATCTGACCAGGGAGATAAGCACTCAAAATGCTCTAATCGTCTACATCTATTGCTTTGATGGATACTCTATTTTCTTTGGCATTTGCTGGAGGAAGCAAATGTGGCTCGAACATGGAGAAAAAAAGCATAAACCAGGAAGAATCAGATGGTGGTGGTGGTGTTTAGGTACAGCTGGAGGGAGGAGGCCAGCTCGGATACCTGGAGTAAAGCCAGTGTTGCCGTGTGAGCCCTGGGGTGTTACAGTCTCCCTGCAGTGTGAAGGGCTGCATGGCTGAGGAACTGCATAATGGAGGATTGTGAAGAAAGAAATCATGGGGGAGGACCAGATCTTTCAGAGATTCTTACTACTTAAATCCTTCACTTTCTGCATGTTTACTGCTTCTTGTATCTAGTATGCAGTGACATGGTGTATCTCAATGGTTCATTTCTCTGTCCTCGTTCTTTCCCATTGTTCTTAATGTTGTCTTGTGACACTGAGTCAGAAATCTGAGCCTTAATTGGAAGTCCAGCTCTGCGTCCAAAAGACTATCCTGCAAAATACAGGATCACAGAATGATCAAAATTGGAAGAGACCTTCACGATCATCTAGGCTAACTGTAAACATAATAACCAATAGCACCATCATAATCACCCTTAAACCAAGTCCTCAATTGCCACATCCAGATGTCTCTTGACCAGTTCCAGAGATGGTGACTCCACCACCTCCCTGAACAGCTTATTCCAATGCCTGACCGCTCTCTCTCCAATGCCTGACCACTCTCTCAGTGAATTTTTTCTTTTTCTGAAATCTAATCTAAACCTCCCATGGTGGAACTTATGGTCATTTCCTCTCATCTTTTCACTTGACTCATGGCAGAAGAGATCCACCCCCACTTCACCACACCCTCTTTTCAGGGAGTTGTAGAGAGAGAAGGTCCCCCGAGCCTCCTGTTCTCCAGGCTGAGTCCCCCCAGCTCCGATGTCTTGGGGTGATTTTTTGATGATTGTTCTATTCCCTTATCATCTTCCCTTATCATTAAGGGGATGACCCTTATCATCCAACCAAAAAATGGTTGCTGTAGCTTTAAGGTGGGTCCGGGACAGCAGGGTCGGAACATTGGGGCTCTTGCGTGGGCTTTTTCAAAGCCTCACTCCCCAGGCATCCATGGTGCCATGTGAACTGCGTTCTCTTCTTTTGCTTAGCTAGCATGGGCAAGAAGGTTTTTGGTTTGTTTTCCTTTCCCTGGCTTTAGGGAAGCTGTGGCAGCAATCCTTCGGCGGCTTTTTTTTTCCAAGAGAATTGGACAGTTTGGTTTTGGTCCGAGATCAGAGAGAAAAATTGGCAGAAGAAGAATCGGCTGGGACCAGTGGGAAGGCAAGGGGCCGCTCCCTTTTGGCCCCAGACCTCAGAAAAGCCAAGTCAGCAAGAGAAAGGACACCAAATCCACCAGCTTCATCTGCTATGAAGAGGGGACCAACATCAGAGATTCACCAGCTTCCCATCTGTTTGCCCAAGCTGCTGCATGAACGTTTTGTTTGATTTTTTTTTTTCCCTTGAGACAGGAGCTGGAGCCATTTTCTCCCCACAACATTACCAGCTGTTGCGTATTTGTTTTTTCTTTCCCTGGCGTTTTGGGCTCTTTTGTTCCAGAGTGGGGGCAGGGGGGTAAGGTCTGACAATTCAGTATCTAGCAGTTATTCACCATTTTTTTCCTGTGCCATGTGGGCACTCTGTCAATAAACGGTTGGGATTTTTTTCACTTTCATCCACTAGTATTCATTTCTTATTGGCAGAAAGGGATTGTTGAAACCCCTTTTAAAAGAGAAATACTCATTCCAGAGTGTTTTTCTACTAAACTTCTCTCTAAACTGAGACATCCCTCAACCATTTTCCATAAGATTTGTGCAACAGACTGTTCCATATCTTTGTTGTCCTTCCTTTTGAAATTCTTGCTGTTCTAAAGCTAAAAGTATTATTGATCAAGAAAAAGAAAGGTGTTGAGGCTAAATTTTTCATGGGAAACATTGTCACTGGAGGAAAGAAAAAATTAATTTTAAAAAACAATTAAAATCAGTTTTGTCTCTAGAGTGTTCCTCTGTTTTCAAGCCGTCTGGCCTCTCATGATAAACAATGAGTTCTCACTGATGTAAGCTTTTTCATTAAATTGGAAAGCTAATTCCTAAAATTTCAGTGGGAAATGCTCCAGTGGGAATCTCCTAAATGATTCTTTTAAAAAGCATAACATGATAAAACCCCAACCCATGCCCTACTTCCCTACACTTGAGCTGGTGAATCTGAACCAGATGTGAAGCTGGACAGTGGGTCTGTATTGCAGGTTCTACCTTAGAAGAAGGAAATTACTTGCATTTGGATGGATAAAAAGATTTCCCTTTTTCCATACTGTGCAAACTGAACTGTAGGCTGTTCATAGCTGTGAAAATTTAAGGAAAACTGAGCCTTGTGCCTGTTGCAGTGATTCAGGATCTACTTGATGGAGAGCTCAGTTGTCTGTGACACAGAAGCAGGAGGGGGTGCAGCCAGAGGCAGTGTTTTCAGCAGCTGTCCTAATGGAAATTGTTCCTAATTGGGAGTCAGTGCCCTAAAATGAACACTAGGAATTATAAACTTGCTTTCTTGTTCTTGCTTTTTTCTTGCCTCCTTCCTGAAGTTTTCCATGAGTAGAGGTTAACACCAGTTATTGAGATAGGAAGATTTTGCAGTACAAGAGTTATCCATCACTAAATTGCTATTTCAGAGAAATAATTCATTTAGGGAGATTATGTGGAAAGTGTTTTACAATATAATATTTCAACTAATTGCTCAGAAGTTTACATCATCTTGATTTTTGTGGTGGAACTGTTAGAAATTGAAGTAGTTTTATATCTGTTCTAAACAGATCTATCTATTAATGGTATAGCTTATCTGAAAACGTCAGTGTTTTTATAAATATTTTAATGATAAAACTTAATCACTTGTATTTATAAATTAAACTAAGGCATCTCTGAACTGTATAGTATACAGTATAATTGCATAATGCTACTCCTTATGTTGAAGAACTGTAGAAGTATTTTGTCCTATTTGCATATTTTGTATGCTGTTAGCATTGTCTGTGTCTCACATTCGTATATTAACTGGGTTTGTTGCTTGTGGTGGCTGCTACTTAATATTCAGGTAGCTCATTACATATCTTTTTAATAACAATTTTTAAACTTTTTATCTTGGAGGTGAGGTTTTTAAAATAAAATTCTGAAAGCATAGAAACACCAGAACAGTAGTGACTAGGAAGACTGGTAAGTTCTGGATTTCTTCTTAGGACAAGAAAAGTTAGAATGGAATTGATGAAACAGCACATTGTTTTAAGAGGTAATTGCAGTAACGTTCAGCTGACAAATCCAATCACCTTTTCAGTATAAAGCATTAACTGAAGTGATGGATGCGCCACTGGGAGGAGAAAATCAATCTAATTGAGGAAGTAATGAGTAGAAGATAATCAGGCTTTCCTGACCCTTGAAAAAAACAGTTGTAGCTGTGCAGGCTGCCTTTACGACTTCAGTGAATGTTGAGCTTGTTTCAGGAGGTATGAAAATTACACATTTGGTAGGAGGTTTACTTGCAGAGAATGGTTACATTTTTTTGGCCTCACAAGGGAGCCATCAACTGCCATGTTTTCCTTAAGTACCAGGCAACAATTTTATAAGCAAAAATTTTAAGTTGTCACTTACAATGACTGGTGATGACTGAAATGTGGGAGAAAGGTCAATGTAATAATTGGCTTAAGAAACCCTTCTGATAGATCTACGAGAGGTTGTCAGAAGTTCTTGTGACATTGTGATAGATACCACCCCATTTCAAGAGCTGTATTACTTATAATGCATGAAAAAATGAGAAGTGAGAATTTTAAACCTGGGGGTTTTGACACGTACTGTCACAACAGCATGACTATGTGCTTGTGGATGCATAGCGTGATATACCCTCATAAAGTTATCTGGCAGTTTCTGCTCTGCTTTACCTTTCAGAAATACTTGTGGTCTGTACTAGAAGTAAGAGCTTGGCATTGAGGTGGTTTGTAGGAATTTCAGAATTCCACCTCTTGTGAAGCTGTACTTTAACAGCACAGTGGATTAAAGGGTCTTCTCTAGTAATATTTTCCCTTTGCCTTCTAAAAAAAGCTACACATAGATGGGGATACATAGATGAAACACCAAAACCATCTAGGTTGGTTTTTTTTCTGGCAGAAAAAAAACATAGCATTCTAACCTTGAATGAAAGTGTTTCAGCTTGATTACATGATGACAAACCCTTCCTTCACATGGGTTCTCTAGTTTGATCACTGCTGATGGAAAAAATAACACTGAATTTCTGACCTGAGTGAAGAAGAAAAGGCTTAAACAGTAAAATGGTGACCTGGAGAACTGGATCTGTGCTTGTTACTGCCAAGTCTTTTGCCAGGCTTGGCATGCTGTGGCCACCATAAAGGTGAAAGGTGCCCCTTTTTCTTCTGGCTGTGTGAGTGGAGATTGTCTGCTCTGCAGAAGTCCCAGCCTCTTGCAGCTGCTGCTGGTGGCAACCATATTTTAGAAGTTTAAGATAGCACATTCTTGAAAAAATGTTATTCAGTGTCTTAAATTGAACATCCAGAATTATTGCATGCTTCGGGGGTTTGTTTGTGGGTTTTTTGGGGTGTTTTTTTTTGTTTGGGGGGGGGTGTTGTGGTTTTGTTTTGTGTGGACATTTTTCCTCAGTTGTACAACAAAGTTATTCTTCCAGTTCCCCCCTGTTGTCCTTGTGTGACAATAGCAAGATAATGAATTCCACAAACAGGGCAAGTACTTTGGTACAGATTTCACTCTGTCTGTGCCGGATAAGCTGTAGGATAGCATGTTGAACAAAGAAACTCTGAGTATTTTATTCTGAGTACAGCAGAAGTTTTGTGGAAAGAAATATGTTGTAACAGATCTGGATTTTTCTGCTGATTCTCAAACAGAGCTGTGCAGATGATCTTCCCTTTGCCCTCTTCCATCACATTCACTCTTAATGCATTTCTGCTGTCAGGATTTTGAACATATTTATTCATTGTCATCAAGCTCACAAAGCCTGATTTTGTGTGTTTGCAGGTATGTCTAATTTTCTAGTTTCTAAGTTTCTCTTCAGCAAAAATAAAGCAAGAAAGCATATGGGTTAAATACATTACTATTCTGTTCTCTAAAAGTTACATACTTCTTGCTGAATCCTTCATCTTCTGAAGAGAACGGTCAGAACAGCAACACCAGCAAAGGCTTTGTTTCAGAGAGAAAACTAGGTCAGTTTTGAAAGTTTTCTTGCCTATCAGTCAACAGTAACCTTCTGTGAGGTGAAAAGCTACCTTCTACATGTGGCTTTTTAAGCAACTCAGCTATGGAAAGAAATTTCTAATGGTATAAAAGATGTTATTTAATTATGGGGGGGAAAGGGTAAATATATCTGTTAGAGGCAGTAGGGAAAGGAATGTGTGTTTGGTTTGTGTAAGTGTTCTATTTAAAAATTGGAAGATTCTTAGTGCAACTTTTCTTGTTTTCTACAAATTTAATGGAAACAGGCACATATTTTGGTATTGTTTTTGTATAAAAGTTTAGTTACAATAAAAGGAGAGAGAGAGTCTGAAGCACATAATTCAGTTGGTTTTTCTGTCTCAGAACTCAGAAACAGCATTTGAAATAGCTTATTTGATTTTTTAAATCAGGAAATGTGAAAACAAAGATCATTGCAACCACTTCAGTAAAGGAAAACAGAACGGAAAATTATTAGAAGTGACAACATGAATGTCTTAAAAATGCTATGAGTATGAATTGTCAGTCCCAACTTGCTGTGCAATGGAAGGTGCCCATTTGAGTTCTTTGAAGTCTAAAAGTGTCTTAATAGGTGTTTATGTGTCCAAATGTGATATTATTTCTTCTTTATGTGAGATACCGAATTTCCTAACCTAATATAAAATCCAAACCTAATGAAAATAACCAAGGCACTTTTTGAGCATTTTTTGCTTTTGTGGTCACTTAACAGGCAGACCAGAAACATTGCTGTGGGTCAGACTTTCAATTCTGTAATTTTCCAGACTTTGATCCCGATAAGCCATTTAAAAAATCATAGACCGGGTATCTGGCATAACCGTTTTCATTCCTGGCTCTGTGCCTACTCTCACAACTGCGGTGCAGTTTAATTTTTGCCCTGCTGTCTATTCCCACCTCCCCAATGCTTCAAAAAACCAGATGTCTTCGTTAAAATCCCTTACTCATGGACTGTAAAGATGAGTGCTGATATCTCCATTTCATACTTGTCTTTGATTTCCTTTCCTTTCTCTAGCCCGTGCAAAAGTACTTTGGTAGGTGTTGCTTGAATCTGCTACCTGGGCTTCAGTATCACGTAGTTACTATACTCGATTTAATATTGAAGTCAGCTTGTGTGCCGAAGTCAAAGTACGGTGGGGAAAATGCTCATGTGCCAAAGTGCACCATTCAATTAGTTTGTAGCTTGAAATAGTTCCTGTTTTGCCTCAAATGTTTAGTTAGTGACACCATTCAGAGTGCGGTGGTGGGATCAAACTCAGTTTCTGAGAAATCTTGTCCTTTGAAATTTCAGTTCAGAAGAAATTTTTCTAGCATGCAGGGTTTGGAAATATGTTAGGTGGAAAATACCCAGGCCTCAGACGTGCAGGTTTGTTGAGGGAGTCTTTGTTTCTTTGCCTGTTAGCTTTCTGATTTTCTTTTAACTAAAAGACTGGTAATTAAGCCACCTCAAATGCACTTATCTTTTTTTCTGGATTCCAAGCATATGTCTTAGTCTTGTAATTTGCTTTCTGTTTTGTATTTTCTCTTGAGGCATGTAGAGGTTTGCTGTTGGATCTGTCTATGTCTTCTCCCACAGCTGAAGAACTTTGCGGTCTGATCTTTCCTATACAGGAGGATAAATATGTATCTGTGCTCACCATTATTCTTCAGCCGGAAGCAAAGCTAAACCCAAGTGGAATACTTGGCAATCTCATCCCCTCCCAGCAGTCCTGGAGTTCATTTGGAGGAGCTATAGAGGGGGTGGCGTTTTGTGCTTTTGGGAAGCTGAAGCACAAGAGGCTGGAAACTAGGATGATGGCACCTGCAGTGGTAAAGATTATGGATGCATAAATTACCATTGGCGCAGCCTGTTAGACTGAAAGAGCACATGCAGGAATTGCTTCTTCTGTGTTAACTCCCACAGGTGTCTGGAGCCAACATTGGTCTTGCTCTCTTTGCCCAGGCAGCAGCTTATTGCTGCTGCTATTTGGTTCCTATCCTGGAATTAGCTTTCCTCCAGTTATTGGCTCAGGCTTGGTGGCTGGTAAAAACTACAGTCAAGATGGAGGGGCTCTGTCTGCAATAAAATAAAGTTGCAAAGTGTAGTGAATGCTAATCTTTCCAGATATTAAAACACGCGTCTTGAACAAGTTTGCATTCTTTCTTTCACCCACTGATGGAGTATACGTTTTTGTTCAAGTTATTTGGCAAAATCATGGTTAAAATTACAGCAAAATGGATGAGCATTTATTGCAGACAAGCAGGAAACATTTCCCAATACCGGAAATTAGTCCATACTTATTTGCTATCCTAAATTGAAAACTTTGCATGAAGTTAGTAGCTGCAGAAACGAAACTTCTTTAAATGTAGCTTATGCTCCAGCCCCATTATTTCTGAAATACCATTAGAAAGGAAAATTCATTATTTTTGTCATCTGTTTTCTGCCTTTGTCACTCTTGCAAGTTATTGGAATACAGAAAGGAAACTTTCATTTACTAATGTTTTCTTATTTCTTGAACAGCAAGAAGTAACATAGTTGGCTTTCCTTCACTCTCTTTTACATTTCCTTCAGTTTTACCTTCCCGAAATAACAGAACGATGCATGCTTCTGAGTGAAAGTAATAAATAACACATTGGTGCCGGTCCTTACTGCAGTGATGGATCGGGAAAAGGAAGTTACTAGACACACACTTACAGGTCCATGGTTTAAACATTGCTTATAACTATGTGCTTAAATGCATACTAGCAGGAGCTGTACAGTGGTTTGTGTTTTAAAACCAGAATATGCCCACTGGAGTGGTCAGTATGTTTCTGTTTGAGTCAGGAAGGAACTGAGTAGGACTTAAGTCTGCCTGGAGGCCGACTGTGTTTGTGGCATCAGAAATAGGACTGAAACCACCAAACTTCAAATACCTTCTTTCACCACACATAGGACTGGAGATGATTTGTAGTAATGACCCATTGTGCTACTTGGACTCAAGTGGAGCACCATTTCCATGATGGGCAAAGTGGATCTTAATATCCTGTGTGTGAGGAGGTTGAAGCAGGAGGTTCAGAACCATGATGACCTTTGTGTCCATGTGAAAGAGAAGTGCTGGCCCTCCTTGCCAGGAGTCTCCACCTGCAGGAGATTGAGATGTTGGGAGGGGTTGCAGGTATATTGGTGGCTACATCAAGCTTAAAAATTTCCCTCTGTTGTTTACTGCTGAACTATTAAATTCAGACAATGGCTGAATGGCTTTATAAATCTGTGAATTTGTCAGTGCATCAAGTAATTTTTTTGAGCAGCCTTTTAAAAATCCTGTCACTAGCTAAGCTAAGACGAAATGTCAACAAATTCTTGTAAACGAGACACTACAGCCTGTGGTGCCAATAAAACCTTGGCTGGGGTGGTACTGAGGGAATAGACAGAAAAAGCTGTCAAAGTATTGTGCTTCCAGGAGAAATGAGACTGAGTAATACTTGTTTACAGAAAAAGGTAAAATGTAATAATAATAATAATAGTAATAATACCAGGAAGCAAGTGTACCTGCTACATACATTAAATAAAGCTCCAAGATTTCTGAGAAAAATACAGGTATTCATTTGGTAGTAAATGTTTGCTTGAAAACAGTGGATTTAAACTGATTACTGAGGTAAAAGGTGTACAGAAGCAAGATGTGCTGTCTGGGAAACAGCACTGGGGTGCTCATTAAGAAATCTAAATGGAATCAGAGAATTTAACATGGTGAGGAGAAACAGCTCTGCAGGCTGCAACAATTTGTCCCCATTTGAAAAGTTCATGCTGTAGTTCCAGATGTTGTAGATGTTCATTCCCTTCCCTGTTTTTCTCTGTCATTCTTCTCACATGCATTCTCCTTGAAGAAGAGCTGGGGTGATAACAGTGATTAAATCCAAGGAAAAACACCCGAGTGTATTTCGTCATGTTTCTTATACCAATACAAAAATATGCAAAATCACTTCCGTTTTGGTAAATCTAAATCTGAGGTAAACCCACTTCTATTTCCATTGTTCTTTTTTCTTGAAACATGGAATAAAACATAATTCTGTGAAATATGACCTTTGTGACTAAGTATTGCAGAATAGCTAGCAGAAATAGGGGTTTTCTAGGAGTGATCAGAATTGCAGAAAGAATATTCTAGTAATATTGTAGTACATTTTTGTGCAAGTTTTCTAGAATATTTTCAGGAGCCTGATCCCATAAACTGATGTAGTCTCCCACCACTTGTGGCTTTTTGTTGCATTCTTAGATGTCTAGTTTTTCTGCTAGCAGCAGGTCATAATGAGGAGGCAGGTGAGGCCTATCCTTTGGGCATTTGCTTCTATTAAGTAACTGGAGAGGGAACCAGGGCCCACTGTAATGGCAGGCACAGCCAGCCAGTGGACAAAGAGAACTGTCCTCTTTCATCCCCTCATGGTGCTTTTCACCATCATGCTCCCTAAAAATAATTATAATTAAAAAATGCAAAAAAAAAAAAAAAAAAAAAAAAAAAAAAAAAAAAAGCTTGGCCTTTGTGATGAGAATTTCATAGCAAAATTCTGTGGATTGACATAGCTGAGTTGATTGCTTTTATGTAGCTAAAAAAAGATGGATATTGGATGCATGCATGCAAATTATTTTTGAAGTGCCTTCCATGTGACTAATTGACTTGCCTTTGTTTTTTTCATTGGGTTGTTTTTATTGTCCTTTTTTAACATTAAAAGCATGCCAGTATCTGAAAGTGATCATTCATGAGAAAGGAAGAGGATAAATTATTTGCAATTTTTAAAAACCATGTTGTGTTTGTAGCTTAGGTGAGAGAAAGAGAGGATCTTTCTTTAATGTTGATAGGTATATGGTATCTGATGCTCTTGATCGGAATTCGGATGTCTTATACTCAGCATGCCTAATTTAAATGTCTATAGTGAGCCAAGACTGGAAGCCCCTTAACCTGGAGATCACCTGCAGATATTGGACTTGACAAATCCACCTCATTCTTGCACTTCAGAGGTGATGGTGTATGTACAGTGTTTATTTCATGCTTGTAAAAAGGAAAAATACCTGAACAAAAAAAAAAAAGAGACTGACATTCTTCAGAAAAAAGTTGCTTAAAGTGAAGTTGAAAATTTCAGACATAATGAAATTAGTTTTTTAGGGAAAATCGTGCAGTGAAGATGGTGAAATTTCCAAGCCAGTTTTTAGAAATCAAGAAAAATTAAGAGAGGAACCAAGTGGCTTTGTGCCCCTTTTAAACTTTTTCTCCTGTGTAAGTGGAAACAAGTCATCTTTTATACAGTCTTCTTTCCTGCAAGGTGGCTTTAACCACATCTATTCATAAAACATACCAGGGTTTCCCCCAGTGGAAAGCTTCAGTATTATTTGAAGTCTCTCTTGTGTTTCTGGAGGCCAGATATTCTGGGGACAAGGGAACAGGGAAATCATTCTTGTTTGTATAGAGGCTTAAATTGCTCCTAGTAGTCAGATTTGTGGCATACAAGAATTCTATCAACAAGTTTTAACTTCTTAATGCCCTGTTAAAAAGGAATCATACTATCTTCCTTTTTTCTGAGTTCACTTTCAAAGTTGCCATAGGCAACATAATATAAAATGAAATATTAAAGGCTTGGTCTCCAAAATGAGTTGAAGAAGTTGTTAACTTCACCTAGAAGGCTGTTCAAGCGTATGTGATGCTATGAGAAAGATTCACACCCACTTATGCATGAAGGTGACAGGAAGTCACTGCATGTTTAAATATTTAAAGATCATTCATTCATTAGTAGTAAATTTCAAGTAGAAGATCAGAAACAAACCTGAAACCTTGCCACAGCTGGGCACTGAGCTTAGGAAGTATTTCGAAGGCAACAGTAGCAGTAGCCAAACATACATTTTTTGACCCGTTGTCTGTATCACTCAGAACTAAGAACGATCCCAGAATATTCTTGACGTATTAATCCACCAAATGCAGTTGATAGTCAGCTTCAGTATTTCCTCCTGTTGTCCTATAGAAGTGTCCTTTCCATTCACATAGCACTTGTAACAGCAGAAGGAAAAACTCTGCAGTCAGTAATTCAAGGTCAGCTCAACAATTGGTAGTCCTCTATGAAAGGAACATAGGTAGTCCCCAGGAAGCCTCTAGATAAGCTGTCTCCTGAGTGAGGATGACAAGTTCCTGAGGAACCTTTTTGCTTCTTTCACATAAACTGAGTGTATTTTGTGCAGATTTGACCTTCTTTCAAAATAAAAATTAATTGGTTGATGGTATCATGAAGTGAGCATGTGTACAGTAATAGTCATCTGTCAAAATACGGTATGGTAATGTTGGCTCTTTTTTTTTTAGACATTTCTTTAGCATTTCTTACTATTTGGGACATTCCAGAGTCCCTGATTCTTTCTTTTCTATTTAAAGGGAAGGGAGGGAGATTGAGAAACAGGTAACTGCTCTCCTTATGGAGTTTTTGAATAAAATGTTCTCTCATGTTACCTCAAAGTAATTTTGTTGCTGACACATCATGATAATTTTTTTCATTTAGCGATGATAAGGCAGTAGAAGAACAGGCAGAGGAAGATGAGGAGCTACCTGTTGTTGAAGATGAAGATGCTGATGATGACGATGATGATGGTGATGAAATTGAAGAGACAGAGGAAGAGTATGAGGAGGCAACTGAAAGAACTACCAGTATTGCAACCACTACCACCACAACTACAGAGTCTGTGGAAGAGGTTGTCAGAGGTAAATTCATGAGCATCAGGCTTGGGGCTGAAAAACTAATCCTGCTGCTTTGCATATTTGCCCTTTACAACAAAAAAATGTTCCAAACAGCAAAATACCCAAAGTTGCAGTATTGTTGTGCTTTGGCTCCTGTAATTTGCATGTTTATTCCCCTCTCATTTCCCTTTCCCATTACAAATATTCTTTGGAGTTAGTTCTGCCACAACCCTTTGGGTTTTCTGACCTCCAGCCCTCCTGGTGCAGAGATGCTGCAGGGACTGTCTGTCCTTGAAGTGTGTTTGTTGTCTGTTTGTAAACAGAAGGGTTGGTTTTATTTTAAAGTAACTTGAAATAAAATTCAACTGCCATATGCAGCAAATAGGACAGGAAAGTGTGTATGGTTTATCATGCACGTGTTACAGAAGGAGAGGGGCTGTCAGTTCCAAGCAGGAGGTAGCACAAGCTCGTTTGGTCCCTCATATTAACAGCAGTGATGGGTCATTTTGTGTGGTTCTGTTAGATACCTGTTTGCTATGTTTCTCCATGAATTAATAATTCAGTAAAGTTAGACAAATTTAAAATAACTGTGCAAAAAGATGAATCTAAACTAATGAGTCTTACTGGGTGGGGAAGAAGGAAATAGGAAAATATAGCATACATGGAGTGAGAAAGAATTCTTCATTTCTAAAATTGAATTTTCATTCTATTTTTTTAGTTATTGACAGGACTGCATTTTAAACTTTGAATTTTACCCTAGTTCATGAGCAGCATAGCAACATAGTATTTTTAAATGCCACATTTCTCCTACAATGCATATTGGAATTAATTATCCTTATTTTTCTGTTTTAATAATACGGTTCAGTCTGGTGTAAATCTCAGTAAAATAGATCCCAGTTTTTCTACAGTACTTACATCTTTACTGATAAGTGCTGGAGATGGCGGCAGGAAAAGAGATTAAAGACTACATTTGAAAAGAAAGGAGTTGTGACGTGCAGGAGGCAGAGGGAAAATGATAGAAATTGGGGCAGTTGTGAAATGAGGCAGGAAACATCTGGCCTGCCTCCTTTCCTCTCCCCTTACTTCCCTATCTCCTCCCACTGGGGATTCTTGGGACTCCAGTGGAGTCCCACGTTTTGCATGTGGCAGTGTCCCTTTCTCTTGAGCCATGGTTCCAAGGTTTGTCAGAGCAGAAGGTGCTGGCTACAATTTATCACACCAGGAGATGAAAAGCAGAGTTACTTGGTTATATTTTTCTGTTCAGTCTACATAGAGCACTAAAAGCTTTGCTAAAATCACTTGCAAATGTTTCTTTCTAAGCCTGGCAACTCATTCTTGTGTGTTTCTGTCTTATACAACTGTTGAGTGTTTTCCTCAGTTGTTGGAGAGCCTTTTCAGTGAGGGGGGAGTGGGAGGAGTTTATGTTTAAACTTTTAAACCAATTTAACATATTTCCATATGTGAGCTTTTACCACCTGGGGATAAAATGCCCTGTTCTCACTGGTAAATGAATATTGAAAGGGAAAAAAAAAGAAAAAGTACACTTGACTTTAATGGGATTTTGGATGAGTAGAAATGACAAGTTTGGTAGAACTGTTTCTTTACTGAGGGTGATATTTCAAAGAGGTTAAGATTTATAGCTTTCAGGAAAGTAGTGTACAATCACCTGAAAATAATACATAACATACAAAAGGTGAGGTAAACTATTGAAGCAACCTTTTAGAAGCCCTTTAGAAATGCGTATATTTGCTGATCATTAAATGGTAGCATATTGTTTTTCCCATGTCTAACGTTTCCCGCCTTGGGTGACTGTGAGGGAAATACGCATTGGTGCAAGTGAGGTGAGGGCGATCTGTTACCAATCCAAGTTTTCAGCGCCGTTCTGCCACAAACCTTTGGGCTTCCTGACCTTCAGCCTTCCTGGGGCACGGATGGTGTAGGGACTGTCCTGGAGAGTAAGTGGTATCTGATAGAGCTGCACTATGCAAAGTGCTTGCTTATTTATTAAAGTAGAAATGTCCAAATGACATAGCCTTGATCCTTGCTTTTTGCTTCCCTTGCTACACACAAGAGAAAGCTTCCTACAGGGTCCCTGTCCTCCCGGTACAGGCAGTAGATCCAGCATAGGAACTTGTGTGGTGAGCGTTTTGCTGATGCGAACACAAAAGTTGGTCACTGTCATTGTAAATGAAAGAGGCAGATGGATCTTGTTGCAAATGTATGTATTAAGAAGTGGGCTTTGGAGACACCTTGAAAGCCTCTCTAGAAGGATTGAAGTGTCAGAGCTTCATTCACGTGGACTGAGCTCTGTTCCAGGCTGCCTTGCCCAAGCACTAGTCATAAACCATATCCTAGGATGCTCTTCACAACCCTTTACAGCCAGTTTTATGAAGCTGTAACTAATATTATGTCTTTAGCATTAAAGAACACAGAGAGTGGGTTTATCCAATTTGAGAGGAGCTGCTTTTCAAATAAGAACAGCTGTTCTAAAGCCATAAGTAAGGATCTAATTGTGGGCTGGTACTGAACCCTTTCTGTGCCAAATCAGTGGAATGGCTGCCATCAGCCATAAATAATTAAAAAGCATAAACACAGTGTTATACTTTAAAGATGCTTGAGCTATTGTAGAATCAAAATTTTTCAGGCAGTTGTACTTCTGTGCACATTTTAATGAATTTGAACAAAATAGTAATAGTAGAACCACTTACAAACTGATTTTCAGTGAAAAGGAAATTAGTCTTGCTTAGAGAATGAGAAAGGTATATTGGCAGGAGGATAGTATTTTCATTCAGTTTCTGCAGCAACCACAATTCTATGTGTTTATTAAAAAATGTGGATAAACTTTTCGTAGCCCAGTGTTTGCCAGTGTTCACTTTCCTACCTTTTGTTAGAGATCATCTTTACTCTCAATTCATATGTAGTATAGCAGCACACCCAGTTTAAACTTCTGGATATGCTCTTGCTGGGCTTCAGATGTTGAGTCCAGATTATTGTGGGTCTGAGATTACAGGGATTCAGATGGTGAAATTAGTGTCAAATCTACATTTTTCACCTTTGGTCACGGGGAGATGTTAGCATTGAATTTCTGATAAAGAAAATATGGCTCATTTATGAAGCCCTGCTCTTGATTTTTGTCTCTGTGTGGAGTAAGGGAAGTGACTCTGCTGGCCAGGATTTAGGCAAGGGAGTGGTTTCATTTCTGCTATCATTGCCACAGTGTCATGGGTGTTGCAGAACTGCTCCTGAAGATCCATGCTCCCCATGATTTTTCCAGCATGTGATGGAGGCAAGCAGGAGCACTTCTTCCCCCATCATGTGCAGGTTTTTGGTGATTTTGTTTCTGCTGTCCTTCTGCACAGGGCAGCAGGAGGAAACAGGAGGTGACAAGAAAAATCAGTCTCTCTTGGCATACAACAAAGAAAAGGCAATTTTGGCTTAGTGCTTCCCATCAACATCACAGTCAATCAGATCTCATTAGAGGAGAGCAGCGGGGTCAGCACAACAGCGTGGCACAAAACACTTGGCAGCTTCTCTGCACACCTGCCAGCAGATGTGTGGGGGAATCAGCAGCGTAAGCCTCACCTGCCTCCTTCAGCAGTGTAATATTGCCTTTTATCAGTTAGTTTTGCTTTCTCTAATTCAGCTGGATTTCTTTAGGCAGTTAGGGAAGAATCTAAGCAGCACTGCTTCACGTGACATTTTAACTGTATTTACAGTCTGGAGTTGCAAGTGAGAGACCATATGCTAGTTTCCGAGCAAGAGAAAAGTAGCCTGGTGTTGGTATGGTAGGTTTTAGTGTCATCGATCCATAATGAGTGGTTTTTTTCCTGAAGATTTTTATCTGAAAGACTTGAAATCTATTAGATGACTCCTACCATCTATTCTAAAGCAAGGGAGATTAACCCTGATTGCCAGACCTGTCAGCTGGGAATTTTGGGACAATATTAGTAGTGTATGCTACATTAATTGGGGTTTTTTTTCCACACTCCATAGCTTTGCCCCACTTTCATGGAATCATAGAATGGCTTGAGTTGGAAGGAACCTTAAATATCACCACTTCCAACCCCCTGCCATGGGCAGGGACACCTTACTGTAGACCAGGTTGCTCTAAGCCCTTTCCGTATTGGCCTTGAACACTTCCAGGGATGTGGAATCCACAGCTTACCAGGGCAACTTTTCTTCTTCAAAAGGTTGTAATCTTTGTACTGTAGTAGTAGTTCCTTGTTCTTCTTCCTTGGCTTCAAGACTGTGCAGTATGCTTTACTTGGAGAGGGATGATGTGTGATTGCATTTCATATCAAGAAAACATAATTGGTTGCTATATAAATAGTGCACATTAGGATAAATCCACTGGGGTTTTTTGCTATGAGATTTTCATTAAGAATGATAATCTACTCTAAGTTATGAACAAGAGCTGATAAAATTAACCGAATGGATTTGCATTTATAGCTTTTAATTAGACATTTTAATTTAAATTAAAATTAAATACAGCTATTCCACTATAATATAATACTTTTTTTTATGTTGCAATTGGAGGAAATCTTCTTTATAATCTGGTGATCTTGTTGATAGAGACGCAATATACTATTACCTTTTTGGTTCAAGGGCAAAAGTACTGAAATACTAAACACAGTAATAGTGTTATTTTATGTAAAGTTGGAAGGTGGAGAGTAGTTTCATTTAAAATATATCCTGCCAGAAAAAATTACCAAGAATCTGTTTCCATAGAGAAAATGTCATTTTATTACATTGAAGCAGTAATTAATTGCATATTTTTTTCTGAATATTTTGCTGCATAAAAAGACTGGAATGCATTTCTGAGCTAATCCTCATGCACACTGTCATGCCATGTTAGCAAAATTGTGATGTTTTGTGGAAATAGTACCTTTTCTAAAACGCATAAATTCATGAAACTATATTAACCTAGATTTAAAATCAAGCTGGGTTTTTTTGTTTTCTGGCCATCAGTGGTAACTTAATGGCACCTTAGTTCCAAATGTAGTTCTGCTACGCGCAAGAAATAGAAAATATATTTTTGCATATTTGTTCCACTTCAGAATTATGAGGCTTTGTATTCTAGCTAAGTATGCCATTTTTTTTTTTAATATTCTAAATATGCCCTTGCAGTAGCTTAAGAATAAACATTTTAGAGAGAAATTCAATCTTGATTACACAGGATGGAAATTACAATTTAAGGGTACTTAACAGCTTTAGAGGAGCTGTCCTCAGTATTGTGTTGAGAAGTCATCATTTTGCTTTTTTAACTTTTCTCTGTAAAAAAGCATTTTAGCTATTGTGTAGCTTGTGTACCAACTTTAGTCCTAGAGCATGTGCCAGCTTCACAGCTGTCTTCTCCTAATTCCAAAAACCAGTTCTGAAATTAGCTCTTGTCTTTGAATACTCAAACTAAAATTTCATTGCCTCTTCTAACCATATACTCACAATGAGGAAGTTTTGTTTCAAAGAAATTATCTTCAAATATGCCCTTTTGATTGATTCATTGAGTAAAAACAGTTGTGCCTTTTTAGAACACGAAGATTATAACTAAAAGAAAAAACAGTGCATTTGCTCTTGCCTAATTTTTCTCAGCTAGTTTAAAAATGAAGACTAATATAGAGGCATACATATTAATATCCTCAAACTATAGCTCAATTCCTGAAGATATGGAAGCCAAAAATTACTCCATTTGTGGTATTTTATATACTAGTGCATGAAGAAGGGGAGCATATACCTCATGATATATATTTGAGAGGTTCATTCCTTTGGCCTCTCTTGGGTTTATCAGTTACTTACTCTGTTCTTTAGCGAGATATAAATGGTAGAATAAAAGATCTCATCCCATATACTTAAGCAACTGAGTGCTTGAGGTCCTCATTTAAGAGGTGTTCAGGTCCCATGTGATTGTGGCACAGTTTGAAGGGACGGCAAACACACACACCAGTGCTAGTGGACTGGTTCAGACCCCCAGTATGATTTAGCTGTGTGTACTTGATTATATCAGCTTCAAACTTGCACAGCTGGTAGTACAGACAGGCTCATCAATACAATATATTTTCCATTACTGGGGCTATATTTTCCAAGACCTTGCAGTACTTCTAAGCCAGCATGATGGTACCTTTCTTCTGTAGCATTAAGGTAAATAGGTTTCTCAGAGGTGTAAACTAGACATGGGAAACCAACTTCCAAGACAGGTCAGAGTTAGTAACCTAACTCCTCCTGTTGGTCCTTTTTTTCTTCAATCTCTTCAAATTTAATTTCTGATTTAAGGTTTGGGCCTGACTGCCAGCATTAAATGAGCTTAATTCTCATGATCATGTAAATAAATACAAATCCTGAAAAAATACTGAGTAAACTTGATATTTACAATGATAGAAGTATGTAAATGTAGCTTTAATTCTTCTCCTTGTTAGATTACATTTTATTTCCAATTCCTTAAATTGAAAATGTTGTTGTTAAGAATTTAAGTCCCTTTTTTTAATGGAAAAAAAAGCATGGAGTTGAGATTTTGAAATAAAGCAATTATAATTTCACTTTAATTTGAAATCAGTTTTTTTCAAGTAGCAGGAAAAAAATGGTAATGAAAAATTTAAACTGCCATTCAGAACCATATTTTATATTTCCCTCTGTAAAAAGTGATCTTCAAAAGTATCTAAAATGTTTGCACATAAATTCTAATGAGCTCTACTTACAGCATTTTGGTAGATGAGTGCTTATGGAAGTACTTCATATAAAGCCGGTATAAATTAATGTCCACATACTTGAAGACTGTATTTCCTAGGGTGCTGAAGTCTGTGCTTTTCAAAGAAAAAATAACACAGTCAGTGTCAATGTTTAATGTAACTGATTCGTTTTCAGTATTTAACTGCTTAGTTTAAAAGCAAATCAACAAGCTTTGCCACAGCACTGTCCTTCAGGGAGTGTTGCTTGCTTGGTTAGATGTGGAGGGCTGTGAGCCCTTGACACAGGAGCCCTTTGCACTCCCTTGGAGGAAAGAGGACTGAGGGCCAAAAGAATCTCCTCCAGAGACAGACAACCTTCCCCACAGTTAGGGTGACAACCCAGCATGCCTTGTTTCCCTGTGGTAATACCTGATACCCCGTTGGCTATTGGTTTCTACCCCACCCACTTCCTTTCCCATAAAAGAACCCCCCTCTGCCACCTGGTTTTAGGGTGGCCGTGTCACTGACCT
This sequence comes from Machaerirhynchus nigripectus, assembly GCA_013397975.1. NCBI lineage: Eukaryota > Metazoa > Chordata > Aves > Passeriformes > Dicruridae > Machaerirhynchus > Machaerirhynchus nigripectus. The sequence continues at coordinate 153,497 of VZRQ01002275.1, forward strand.
ACCCTTCGTGGGGTGGCTGGACAATAAAGGCTACCTTCGTGGAACTGTCACACACGGCTTCGTGTCTCTCTGTCCCCGAGCCTGCCTTGGGTGATTATGCAAGAGCTGAATCACTAGAGCTGAAATCACTTGTTGCCAAGAAATCGCTATGCTTGCTGAAATCACCTGTCACTCAGGGAGGCTTGCCTGTGCCACCTGGAAGAGCTGTTCTTTGCAGGACTTCTCTCTCCAGGAAGGTCACAGCATACCGGTGCGGACCAGACCCCCTACCGCGATAGTTAGAAACAACTGGGTTTGCCCCAACATGCTGTCCCAACAAGAAGCTTAGAATGGGGAAAGTTGAATTACACTTTCCTGATTATCTCAAAAGTAATTTGTCATGTCTGAGGTTTTGGAGAACAGAGATATTGGCACCTGTGGTTTAGGACACAGCATGAGAGAAATTTGACTATTGGAGTAGGATGGTTTGAAAACTCTGAACTGTCTAAAAGCAACTGTTCATGAACCTGGGTTGTGGCAAAGGCTTGTCCTCTTTAATTGCATCCACTTTTCTTGAAGCTAAAGGCAAAAGTTTGTCTTTGGAGGGGGAAGAGTGAGCAAGTTCCTTAAACAAAGCAAAGCTCATTGTTAATGCTTTACTGGATACAAATGATTGGTGGTATCAAGTAAAACTGAATTGCACATTTGCAAAAAGTAACTCATCTTTTGCCTCAGTTTTCAGCAACAATTAAAATACAAAGCAAAGACAGCTTTTAATTTTTTGATGAATCATTTAGCAGTGCATGCTGCCTGCCTGCTCCTAATACCTGCTAAAATACTGTAGTTCACCCCTCGTAGACATTAACTGCTACACTTGGCAGCAGCAGAAGGGGAAGTGGAGTTTGGATTAACAGCCTGAGAAAACCTGTTGAATTTCCCATCTCAGCACTTCATTCCCCTGTCTTCTCAGCTGAGGTGTTGCAGCCGAGAACCAAAATGCAGTGGCTTTTTCTTTTAAGGAAGAGTGATGGATGGGGATATAGAGAGGCACGGGAGGAGCATCTGGCCCATGAACAGGAGTGATGGGACCATTGCCCAGGAATAGAAGCTGGTTTAAAACTGTACCTTTTCCCCAAAGCAGTGGTGAAGGAATGCTACTCTGAGCCCTCCACAGAGAATGGCAGACGCAGGTGGTGACACCGGGAAAGGGATGAATGACAGCAGTGACAGGTTTCCTAGACTGGACTGGCACCATGCTTCCCTCAAAAAGAGCAGTCATGAAACAGTAATCCAGAGCACTCCCTCCTTTCTTGTTTATTCTCCATTTAGGTCATAAACATTAGAAGACAATAGAGCATTTCTCTCTGTGGTGACCTAAGTACCATGTAGGTCTCACCAAGAGCAGTAGGGTTGGCAGTGCAGGCTGGAGAGAAGGATGTCCCTCCCCTAGTGGGAGGTGACAGGTCAGGCAGGAGGCCTGTCCACGGCCACAGCATGGGCTGCAAAGCTTCAGGCTTGCTCTTTAATATGTTACTTTGTGGTTTACTGAACACTTGTTCAAGTGCATCTTCATGTGTATAAATGACTTAAATCACCAAAAAGCCAATTCCAAAGTCCACTCTGATGGACAATTACCTTTGCTTTTGCACATTCAAATCTCTGTTGCTATTTCTGAGAGAGGTACCTATTGGAAATTTCAGATTAAATCTGTGAACAGTTTCCAACCTGATAACAGTGCAAAACAAATATTTTGAGGGAAACCTAGAAGGTGTGCTTACTGTGTGGCTAGAGGCTGGCCCACAATCAGCATTAAGTAAGAAAGACTGAATTTTTGAGACCTTTGTATTTTCAGAAATGACATTTCCTGTCAGTAAAAATTCTTTTGATTGTACCTGTCTGTTTGATGTCAGAAGTCACTATTAGTTTTTAATTGACATGTGACAGCTTTTCCAAGACTGTGCAAAGTTAGCATTTTGTCAAGATTTGACTATATAATTGGATGGTATGGCTGGATTTGATTTTAAAACAAATCAGGAGAATTACTTGTATACTAAATACGGTCTATAATTAATCATATGGTAATATACAATTAATTGTAGTTAATGTGCTGTGCAATTAATGATACTTACTTTGTTTTTTCTTCAAGTAAAAAACTCAGTATTCCTTTCCCCCTAATTTCTTTGTACAGAAGTGCAGCATTTTTAGCACATTTTTGATGGTTGCATACTCTTGGATCTCTTTCTCTCAGACTAAATGTATACTTCCTGAAATTGGTTCTTGACATTATTTATAGTTAGAATACGTGAATAAGTTACAAGCACATAAAATTGTACCTATATTGTATATTTAAGGAAATGTAGGTTGTATTGCCAGTGAGAATTGGACATAAAAACCTGTTTATAAGTAGCGGTGCTTCTGAGGATAGTGAATTGATGGATCAGGACAGACACTGAAAAGCAGGATTCTTTGTAGCCAACATCTGAGAGGTGATGAGCTTGCAGGGGATTTCCAGTGCTAGTGCACTGATATTTCTAACTACCTTTCAACCCTTAGGAATCTGCTTTCCACAAAATTCAAATTTATGCAGAGAATTTAGAAGCCTCTAGTTGAACGTGGCAGTTTGTTTGCCAGATAGTGTGTGGATTGAAAGTAAATGAGGGGTTTATTGGTGTTTAATATTATGTATATTTGAAATTACTTGTGCAGCACACTGAAAGATAAAACTGTTTTTGTCTGTTTGGAACATTATTGGTAAAGGGCTATATGTTTACTTGTGTAATTGGCTGAACTCCAAATTGCAGGCAGAATTTGCTTTGTCTTCCTCTAATTTGTGTGGTTTGGTTCTTCCCTCAGGTTTCCCTGTGTTGCAGGATGTAGGCAGGGACTGTGGCAGCTCACAGTGAACACAAGCACAAATCATTTTTATTTTTTTCTTGTGTGTATATTCACTGGGCGTGAGATTTCCTCCCACAGATGGTTCAAGCTATGGCAGTAATTTTATATATGTGAGTCCTTGAACCATGAATTAAAAACCCTGTGCTGGGTGGCCTGCAAAAGGGAGTTTCTTTATCACTGGCTACAGTTAAATAGGTGTCTGAAGAGAAGTTGTCTTTCACTGTAATGCATAAATAATTGCTTGTTTGTTTGTTTGTTTTCTTTTGTATAATTTGGTCAGGGAGGGTATTTAGACCTAAAAAAGAACAAGAGAAAATGTGTCTCCTTCTACTTGCAGATGTTTCCTTTCAGGTACCAAGTAAGCTGCTTGGGCAGGAATCTGCTCAGGGCTGTCGGCAAACCCCCCAGTCAGTTGGTGGTTGTACTCCTCTGGCCTGGAAGCAGATGAAATTCCCCATTTGTTTCATGGCAACATGTCTCAATGTGTGCAGATAAAGTTGTTAAAAACATCAGGTATAGGCAGGCTAAGGAGGTTTTGTGGCAGGAATCTGAGTCAGTTCAAAATTTACCTTCATTATCTTTGGAGAAGGGTTTCCTATTCCCCAAAGCTCCTCCTTGGTGCATCTCCTTCTAAAGCACCGTCTTGGTGCATCTCCTTCCCTGCTTGAGCATGTGAACACAGAGAGACACCTAATTAAGAAGCCAAGATGATACCATTTCCACACTAAATGTGGTTCCTCCGGGTCTCCTGTGACTAGAGGTGTGCTCTGAGCAAGCCGAGACTGGGCCGTGCCGCGCGATGATCTCCCGCTGGTATTTTGACGTGGCTGAAGGAAAGTGTGCACCCTTCTTTTACGGCGGCTGTGGAGGGAACCGGAACAACTTTGACTCAGAGGAATACTGCATGGCGGTCTGTGGCAGCATCAGTAAGTGCCCTCCACAGCGCCTGCCGTGTGGGGAGCGGGCCTGGGCTCACACTAACCCCAGCCGCGGTCTGTCCACACCTCTGCTCACTACTTGGGCCTCCTTGGCCACTTGCTAACCTGGCATGGTAGTGGGTGACTTCTTGGCACTGTAAGTGGGTTCTGAGCAGGGGGCTGAGAGCTTAACACCTCCTTAGGCAAGGCCTTCGCACCCATCTTCTCTCTATTCTCTGTCAAAGTGTACTGACATTTCATGTGTCTGTGTGTGTGCATGTACAACGCATGTGCAGAAAAAACCACTAACTTTAGGGAAGCCTCAGGTAAGTTTAAAAATATTTCATAGTTTTTACAGTGTATTCTCATGTATTTCTGACCTTTTTTTTTTCAAAGCTAAAAAATATTAGAATGCGTATTTCCAGATTTTTTGGGCTTTGTTTAGTTTTAGTTTGGTTGAATTCTTTGTGTGTGTTTGCAAAGAAAAGGGGAGAAATGAAAAAATTTGATTTTTTGCATTTCCCTAAGGGCTGTGGTACACATGGATGTGAATCACCTCCCACTTACTTTAACTCAGCCATATGTTTTAATGACTGTTTTCGCTGGAAAAGGGTGTTTGCACTGTTTGAGAGTGGTGACTTTCTCCACCATACACCATTGAAGCTGCTAAATTAGGTGCTAGTTTTATCAGATGTGTTCTGTTTTGAGAGCCTCTTGTTCACCCCCCTCCCAAGCTGCCTTGCAAGCAGGTACTCCTGGGAGAGCATCAGCTGACATTTACATCTGACACATTAAAGAGTGAGTACATATCTCACTGCCCTGCCTGCTCACAGGGCACAGAGGAGCAGAACACAAGCAGCATCTCAGGGCTCGTTTTAGTAGTTTAAAATAGTATCCAAACTTGGCCTAGGAGCATTTTCAGGTTAAAGGGTTCAGTAAGGGTTAAAAATGCACACAAGCAAATGAAGAGCCCTAGCAAGGGGTACTATGTGTGTCATGGAGCAGAGGAGCTGACATGTATTTTATTGGAGCAGAAGCAAGAGCAGTCCTGGAGGTAGAATTGCTGCACTGATGCTCCAGCTGCATTTTATCTCAGCATCTTCTAGAGCCGTTCATGGCAAAGCTCCAGGGAAGGGACGTGGGGAGATCTCTCATGATGGGAGTGAGGAGGATACTTCATGAACCATGATCAGCTTCTGCAACAAGACAGAAGATGTAGTGAAGAGAGAGATATGTGCAGGAGATTGGAGTGAGGTCTAATGTATTTACTAACAGAAGAACATTCTGAACCACTAAGTTCCTGTGTTAGGTAAGATATCTCCAGAGATGCAAAACACAACTTGTCTCTGATTGCATCCTCTCTTCGGGAGGATAAATTATCTTCTCTTCTGCTGAGGAGATTCTGTTCTGTCTAATGGAAGTTGTTGTCTGGCTGGGTGTTTTTTATCCTCAGATTCATTTCAATAAACCAATAACAAGACTATTACCATTTCCATGATTCTCTTGGTTTATTTTGGAATTCCAAATTTTTGGTCTCTTTAAGGACAATGGAGTTAGGTTGAGTACTTGAGCTTGCTTGACTTATTTGTACAACTCAAACTGATTTTGTATCTCCCATAGGATTTTTTTTTCCTGACTTTTTTTTTCTTCAGTAGTTTCTCAAACAAGAGTTGAGTCTATGAGGATACACCTTCCAAGCTATTTCAGTTATATTTTTGTTGCTGATTTTTAATGTTATGTCGGTGTGTTCTATACCCCCATCTATACACCTGTTATTTCTGTTCCTGAAGTAACTTTGTTTTCTTTTAGTTTCATGTACTGTTTCAGTCTCACCCTGCTGTTTCTTCTTATTCTTCGTATTTTTGTTGAATAGAAATTGTAATGAAAATAATTGGAAGTGCTGGAAGTTTCACCACTGAAATGATGTCTTAAGTTTAGTACTAATCTAATGTTGCTGAAAGAGGTAGCACAGACACCACCCTCACCCCAGTCTCACAGAAGAAAAGAAAAACAGTGGAGAAGAGTTTCCATCAAGGCCACTCATGTTCTCTCCTGTCATTTTTTCTCCCCACCATCACCCTTAATTTAGTCTTTCTGTTTGATCTTTGTGCCTCCTCCTCACTTCATTATTATTAATGTATTTATTCCATTCTTTATATTTTTCTCTCCAAAGTTCAGTTTGTTGTTGCTCCCTTGTGTCCTATTAAAACCAAAAAAATCAAGCCTCTATTAGGCAGGAGGCAAGATGGATGCTAAAGCACATCTTTCTTTTGTCTGGCTATAGTTTGCTTTTCAGTTTAAACTAGTTAGATTGTACAGAGTAATATGAAATAGTGGATAGCATTGGGTTTCTCTTGTATAGTGGGCAAAGGGTGAAAGTGTGGGATGTGAGTCAGGTTTTCTGAGAATGAATTGGAACTGGACTGAACCAATATGTGAGGATGTTCTGTTGTCACAAATACCCATAATACTGTAAAATCAGAATACTAATATCCTGAACACTCTTTCTTAAAAAAAAGTTTTAAAAAGCATGTTTTATTCTGCTTTCTTGCTAAGTCTCTTTGCCTTGATCTGGAAAGGTCAAGTCTGTCCTGTAGTGCAAAGCCTTAGACTGCCTCCATGTTCAGTGGATTTGACTGGTGCTCTGAGGTCTGATTGAAATCATTTAACTATTGGGTGGGAGCTACTGCAGGCGTATTTTTTTTCATTTATCATCCAGCTCCATGGAAATTGATACATAATTGCCTTAGAAGAGGTAGGCTTTGAGGGTGATGGTACCAGTTCCTTCAGCCTGTCAGACCACATGCTCAGTCTCTACTGATTTTTAATAAGAATGTTCAGTACTGTCTGTGGTTTCTGTTCAATATAATGATTCAAATGTCTACTGTGTGACTGTCCATTATGGCTCCTTATAGATATAGATCTCCTTAGATAGAATCTGTCAGGCAGTTAATTTGGATTTAATAGCCTCAGAATGAGTATATATTGACAAGAATAAGCAAATATTGCTCTTATCAAAGGAAAGATACCTGTCTTATTATCATACTAAAAAATAATTTATTGTACTAATTTTTTTACTTGTCTGTTAATTGTTGCATTTTAAAGCTACAGGAAATATTTTTTTTTAAGTGAGTGCTATTTTGAAATTACATTAATGTTTAATTCTTAACTTGGGGGCTTAAAAGCTGGGAAAATCTATTCTCTTAAATGTGCTTCATTTCTCAGACACCTTTCCCAGCAGCTCCTGCAGCCATCAGAGCTGAATGGAATTCATGACTGTCTTGGTTTGAGACAAGTTTAGGAGGAAACGTCCTGTAATGAACGTCTCCTCATAAGAAGGCAGGTTTCAGCACTCCCTCCCCCACCGATACAAAAGGAATTTCTTGCATGAAAGTGAAAAAAGCTATTTATTTAGCAAGCAGAGTGCCTGCATGGCACGTGGAAAAAATTAATAACTGTTAAAATATTAAACCTCCTTGATGGCAGAGAAAGCTGGTGGATTTAGAGTTCCCTCTGTAGCTGGCTTGGCCCCTCCCAAGGTCCGAGGCCGGGATGTGGCATCCCTGCAGCCTCCCTGCTGGTCCACGGGATCTGATGATCTGGTTTTCAGATCACAGCTAGGCCGAACAGTTCCAGAAGGAGTTGTTACCAGGGGATTGCAGGATGCCAGTATGGGAAAATTTCTTGCCTCAGCTAATAGGCTGGCTAAAAGCAGGAGGGTGCTCCCTCAGCTCTGCAGCGACGAGAATGTGGGGGAGTGTGTGTGAGTCCTTGAACACAAACCCCGCTGAAAAATTTGCCTGGCTTCTCTCCCCCTTCTGGACCCAGCTTAAAGCTATAGGACCCATTTCTGGGCATAAAGCAGACCACAGGGAAATACAGTATTATCATAAAATCACCCCAAGACAATGATGCCGTGTATTCATTTGTTCCTCATTCAAAGTGGGAGTGAGTTGTACTCTGGTGGCACAGTCAGTTTTTGAAAATTTTGACATAGCATTAAAATGACCTTTTATAAATGGGGGGGGCGGTTTATGATAGTACTGAATTTCTGCGTCTCACAACAGAAGGAACCAACTGGGTTCAGTGTTGTCAGTTCCCTCCTTCCTTGCATAAATCCTGAAACTTAGTAGGAATTTTAAATGTTGACACACGTGGTTTTATTTTTAATTATTTTAGAGCACTGTCGCAGGTTTTGTGGTGAATTAGGGACAGTAGTGTTTACCCTCTAGACTAAATACTGTGAACTTTCAGACTTGCTAAATCTCTTGGTGATTTTTAAGTAGCAGATACTGTCCACTTTAATTTTTCTTCAGAGGTGTATTGCAAATAAAGATCTCTGTATGCCTTTTACAGCAGCAGCTACAAGATGATACTTCTGTTGTCAGTCATTTCCTTTATCCATTGTTTGCTTGTTTGGGATGTTGAAATGTCCCTAGTTAGCAAGAAATAAAATATTTTGGCAGCTAAACTTGCATGCCAACTTCCAGTGTCTAAGGCATTAAACTGTGACTTCTAATATAATCTATTTAAATTATTAATTTTAACTACAACCTTTAGTTGTAGGATGCAAGTGGCTAATTTGTTTCCACAGTTTCTTCATCTATATAAATTTGCACTTTTATTTCACCCTTGAACCACACGTGTTGCACTGGACCTTTTAATAAGTAAGTGGGTGAAGTTCAGGATTCAAAAAGTAACTAATGCAAACGTTTTCATATCCAAGAGTAAGACTACTACTAATTTCAAACACCAAGAATTTTATTAATATAAGGTATTGTTGTAGGCATTGTTTACTGTAACTTGTTTTGCTGGATCTAACCACAGCATTTTTTGTTTTGGTTCTTTTTACTCTGTGGAACTTGATGACTCTTGTTTACATCCTTGGTAGAAGTCATGTTCAGGAAGATACTTCTGTCTTGGATTTGTTTTCATTGGATGCAACACATGAAGAATATAATGTGTTTTTCCTCTCATAAGTATTTAAACTTATGATAAGCTGAAAGAGAATGACCTTGCAGCAGAGTATTGCAAAGATGCTTGAGAAAGTTTTGCTTTGGGGACCTCCTCCCAATCATGAAGTGCATCAAAGAACTCAAAGAGGCGTGATCTGAGCCATTAATGGATGTATGTTGAATGGCTATCAGCAAGGCAAAATTGTATTTGTCAGGGTTGGTGAAAAGCAAGTTGCATTCATGGAAGGCCTGACTGCCAAGTTCTAGCAGTGCATGGGTAGGAAATGTCTCTTGAAGTTCTTACACAGGAGGTATTTTATATGAGAAAATTCAAGTTAAACCCTGGTTTAGATGGCAAGTATCACCTTTAATTAAGGTAATGGATCAGGAATAATAGGAGTATGGTATGTTTTGTTGGATGGGTTTTTTTCTCTCCAAGGAGTCTCTGAGGGATTTCACTAAACTCTTTCAAGCTGCCTGTTGTTTGAAACCATACCAACTACTTAAATTGTAACATATTAAAGGAAAACAGAATCAGTCTTTGCTAAGCAGGGGTTGGATATCACTGCATAGTGAGGGAAATGTTGCTCACTTTGCTTGAATTACCCCAAATGCACTACAAGTGTCACAGCTATTTCCTAGTTGTCCAACAGCAATGGCTGTAAATTAGTGCAAGCTCGCTGATTATTTCCAGCCTTTCTGAGACGTTTTTTTAATCAAAGTTGTTACAAATAAAGTAACTATCTGTGAAGCCAAACTGTCACTAAGGAAGGATTTGAGATATTTCATTCGGTAGTGTGGGGTCCATAAGTGCTTTAAGATGGATTTGCATTCACACTTATATGTTACAATTTACCTTGTAAAAATAAACTTATGTACAAAGCATGTAACTTTGCAAAGGGCTTTTTGCTGGCTTATGGACTTTATTCATTGCCAGGCTTTTTTTTGAACTTGGAATTTTTCTTTTGTCAGCAGACTCTAACCTGTTTCAAGAAACTTATTTTGTTCACTCTGCAGAGCTTCTCCTGATTTATAAAATGGGGTGAGGGAGGGGGAAGAAATCCTGATGTATTTATATGTATTTGCTGTGTGTAACATGTTCATCTAAACCCTGTTTCTGTCTCTTCCTCTGAGGCTAAATAGATGGCTGTATTCTGATGGAAATTAGAACAGATACTTCTTTATTAGTCCATCTAAATTTTTCCCATACTAAAGTAGAAATTCTGCTTTTCTTCTCCCTCCCCTCCCTCTCTCCACCTCCAAATTTTGCATCAGTCCCTACCACAGCTGCTAGCACTCCTGATGCTGTTGACAAATATTTGGAGACACCTGGAGATGAGAATGAACATGCACATTTCCAGAAAGCCAAGGAGAGGCTTGAAGCTAAGCATCGTGAAAGAATGTCTCAGGTAAGGGGAGATTTCTTTATTCCTAAATGTGTGAGTTTGTCTGTCAAGTGATAAGTGATCCTTCATCTTCTTTCCCAAGGATTCATCCAGGTGCCCTGCCAATTTGCAACACTGTAAACACACCATTTACAGCCTTTCTGACTCTTATCTAAGAATTCAGCTGACTGACACACATTTATGGTTGTGTCACCACTGTGATCATAAGTCACTACAATTACCAGAAGGGTTAAAAGAATAAAATTTCTGTAAAACATGTCTCTCATCTTTGTGGAAGAATGTTTGTTTTGTGAGATTATTCATGTTTCAAAGTAAAGAACTTGGCCACTGTATTAATCATCCTTCCCTTGGGGCAGCTGAGGGAGATGGTTTGTGTTGAGGTTTTCTGTGTGTGCTGTGGGGTAATGTAAGATCACGTATGTTCATCTAATGTTCTTGAGCCTCAAGGTAACATAATAGGCATCTAAAGTCAAGAGGAAAAAACAGTGCATTTGAACTGAAAATCCAAACTGAACCAACCCTTTTCTTTCCCTTCAACCAAACAGGTTTGGAGTAGCCTGAAACTGTACATGGGTTTTAATCCAGTGAGAGATGAGTTACCCACTCTCTCAGAAACAGGGTTTATAATAGCAATGCCAATAAAAAATGGTCACAGTTCTGCTTTAGTAGCAACAAAGAAAAAATATAAGCGGTTTAAAGGAAAGCCTGTGTGATACATATTTTTTGAGAATGAAACAACCACAAAAAATGAATGTAGTATAATTCACGTGCACTTCATATAGCGTTGTCGCTAATTTACTGTATTTTTTCATTATCCCCTGATGTGATTTCAGTGTGTCTGTCTGTTACTGATACGTTAGCCTTTAACTGTGCGCTAAAATGTTATTCCAAAAATGAAAATAAAATTTTATGAGTGAAAATGAGATTAAGCTCTTAGTGTAAGTCCCTGTCTATTGGCACTGTAGCTGTGCCTTGCACTTTTCTAATAAATTGGGCAGGGCATCTTACCTGAAGCACTCATCTGACTGGTACAAGCCACATACTGAGAATGTGACAGGTCACAGATAGGAAGATAGGTGCTCTCATCTGCCTTGGAAGTGTTGAAGCACAAATAAGCTGTCTCCTCTTTAAACAGAGAAAATAGAGCCAATTTAATGGGCAGGGAATCTGGAGGATAAAAAAGGCACAGCCTGGCTAGCAGAGAAGAGACACTGCCTTGGCTAGGCATGCAGAGGGTTGGTGGAGAATACAGTCACCACCCCACCAGTCCTTCCCCTTGAAATAACCTTTTTTTAAAAAATGCTGTTGAGGTGGGTTTCCTGAAAGCAAAGGACAGTCAATGCAGATTTCCTTGGCATAGTCTTCAGATTCTAGCTGTGGTTCCACATTTGTCTCCAAAATCCTGGTATGTAAAGGTTAAGCTGAGTAATTAAGGGCAGTATTTGGGTGAACTGTGTATTTTCTGTTTTAACATGAGCATTTGGAGGACCCTCCCAACTGAAGGCTGTGGTTCAGGGGTTTGACTGAAGCTGGAGCTGGTGCCCTCATTAGCACATTCCTAACCATCCTTCCTATCAGCACTAACGAGCGCACAGGGGGCGAGGAGGGCCAGCTGCCCGTCTCCTGCAATGTCAGTCCTCCAAAATCAAGTCAAAAAACCAGCTCTGGCCAGTTCAGCAAATTAGGTCGGCCCTGGTAAACAGCAGCATGATAGGTACATAAAAAAAAATTAATCATTAAGTTGCTTAAGCTGCTTATGAAATCACACTTAAAGGACGTATGTCTTGAAGTACACAGACCCCCTGCAGAGCTTTGAAGATCAGAGTTTACTCGTAGAACGGAAAGCTAATTTTTAGAAACTTAAGTTATGATTTGTACAGTATTGAACTAGCCTCTCCATATTAACGTGTCAAATGTTTAAAAGATAGTAGATACTATGGGCAAGTAGAAAAGCCAGCTAATTCACCACTCTGTTTTCTCACATGAACGTCTATGTCCGACACCACTGATTTCCTTGTCTGGAAATTTATTTTAAAGTTGCTTTTTACATTTTCTTTAAAATCAGGTATGTTCTTAATATAAACTTAAAATACAAATGTAACTGGAAGTTAATCTGGAACTGTTACTTGTTATGTTAAAAACAATAGTGAATAAATTAACTCAGTGACCCTTTGCTGTCAATGCTTTTCTCGGTTAAAAAAAAGGGTAACAAGTGACAGTCACTAGCCAAGTCTTGCAGCTGCACCAAACATTTTTTTTTAAATTCAAAGTCCAGTTCTTTCAAAGCAGAAAAATGGCAGCTTATAAAGCAGCAGAAATGCCCGTTTTTCTTCTATTGAAAAGAGGAAAAAATGATCAAGTAATTCTTTAATCTTGATGAATGTCATAATCTGAAATAGATTGGTTTGTTCACAAAACACAGATATTTATTTCATTTAATAAAAAGGCTAGTTTTAAAATAATATTTGGTTTGGTGCATACATTACTTTGCAACAGCCAATTAACTCATAAAAATTCAGATGCATTCTAGTTGACATGCAAAATGTAATCATCTAAGGAGTAGGGAAGTTTATCACTAAAAAAACTACACTGAAGTGAAATATTTTAAAACATGTCATCAGGGAAAATGTAAATATTCTGCATATCCTCTTTCTGAGATTTCCCTTCATTTACCATGAAATTCTGACAACTCATGTTCCTTTTTCCCTTGTATGAAGATGTTCCTATGAGCAGAGACCAAGATTCTGTCGGTAGTTATGTCACATCATAGTTCACAGCTCATATAAGACTTACTGGGGAAGTCCGTCCCTGTAATGACATGTTGCACCTCTGGTTCAGACTCTTTTAATCCCTTGTGTTCTGAAGTGTCCATCCCTTTAGACTACAGATCATGAAAGTTTTTTTCTGCACCACACCTGAAGCATCAAGGCTTAAAAAGTTGCCCAGGAAGTACTGTAAGGAGAATTACGTTAACACAAGATTTTAACCTTTCCCCAAGAATTATTAATACAGCCCCAAAGCAGGAAAACTGCATTCCCATGCAAAGAGGGATAGCCGTTCAGTGATGCATGCGTAACCTTTAAATGTTTGCTGTTCTCCTAAAGATAACAGAGAGAGTTTATGCTAACTGATTGCAAGGTGCCGTGGTTTTGGTACAATTCCTCTTTTTCTCTTTCTATTTTCAGTTTGCTAATGCCTGTACAGCTCCCTTAATTAATTGCTGCTAAATAACCTGATGAACCAGATACTGACTCTTATTCAAGGGAACAGTATATTTATACATTTCTCTCCTCAGACATCTTGTGACATCCTTGTGTGTTAAATTTGCTCTTCAGCTGGCTGTCTACAATATATTTGGAATTGTAGCATGTAGAATACTTATGATAGAAATTTAATGATACCTTGTGTCCTAGAATAGTTTTGCTTCTTGGAAGTTTATTTTCAAAGCAAACACCTGAAAATACTGCAGTTCTCAACCAGCCTAAACAGGCCTGGTGTTCCATTCAAGATTTTTTTTTTTTTGATCATTGTATGCCACTCGTTCCAACATCCTGGATATGTCTTCAGCTGATTTTTAGTCCCAGTGATGCTATACAATCACAGAATGGTTTGAGTTGGAAGGAATCTTAAAGATCATTTAGTTCCATCCTGCTGCCATGGGCAGGGGCACCTTCCACTACATTAGATTGCTCAAAATCCCATCCAGCCTGGCCTTGAACATTTCCAGGGATGGGGCATCCACAGCTTCTCTGGGCAACCTGTGCCAGGGCCTCACCACCCTCACAGAAAAGAATTTCTTCCTAATATTTAATCTAAACCTACTCTCTTTTAGTTTAGAACCATTCTTTCTTATCACTACATACCCTTGTGAAAGTCCCTCTCCTGCCTTCTTGAAGGCCCGCTTTAGACAATGGAGGGCTGCTATAAGGTCTCCTTGAAATCTTCTCATCTCCAGACTGAAGAATCCCAAATCTCTCACCCGGGCCTCACAGAGGAGGTGCTCCAATCATTTATCATCTTTATGGTCCTCCTCTACACCAACTCAAGCAGGCTGATGTGCTGCTAGTATTGGGCCCCAGAGCTGTATGCAGTACTGCAGGTGGGGTCTCACCAGAGCAGAGCAGAGGAAACAGAATCCCTTTCTCAACCTGCTGTCCATGGTGCTTTGGATGCAGGATACACTGGGCTTCCTGGGCTCTGAGAACACATGGCCAGCTCATATTTGGTTTTTCATCCACCAGGACACTCAAGTCCTTTTCCCAGGGCGTCTCTCAGTCCATTCATTGCCCAGCCTATGTTGATGTTTGGGATTGCCCGAACCCAGGTGCATGAGCCCACACATGGTCCTGTTGAACTTAAATATGATGTTTTCCCGGACCTGCCTTTCAAGTTTGTCCAGGTCCCTCTGAATGACCTCCCTTCCCTCTAGAGTATCAATCACATCGCTGAGCTTGGTGTCACCTAGCTGAGATTGCTCTTAGTCCTATTGTCCATGTCCTCAACAAAGATGTTAAATAATACCGGTTCACGTATTCCCTGGAGTCCACCATCTCTACTACTGTGTGTGGGAAGCCTGTTTCCTTCCTTAAAACAGTCTGGTTAATAGGATTAGCCCTCTCAGTTGTAGTCAGGACTCTTTGGAGAGGTTTAATGATGTTATTACCAGAAAAAGGGTCAAGATTTAAGTGTGGAACAAAAGCCATTGACAAAAATAGACACCTTTCTTGGCATGACTGTGACCTCACTAAGCCAACCTTCAGGTAAGTACCTCTGCTGGCCTGATTGTGCTAACCCAAATGTCTGCCATAAATTCTTCTCTTGCAGATATGCTTTTGTGCCCCAGTGTAAAAAAATGGGAGTGAATTCTGCTGCTTTCAGTACATAATGGAATTTTTGTACTTAGCATCTCGTAATCATGAATGACATTTTCCACACTGCCTCTTTCCCTCTTGCTGTCCCCTACAGCCCAATTTCAAAAGGCATCTGCCAGGCACTAAGGCCTGAGTTTTGAAGAAGTTTGGCTTTGAAATGGCTTGCTGCTTATATCTCAGTCAGAAGCTATTATTTTCCCTGTACAAAACCTCCAACCCTTGAAGAGCCATAAATCTGTATGGTTTTCATAGGTCTGTGCTGTCAGCAGAGGAAAATAGGTTTACAAGTGCAGAGGCCAAATTCAACCTTTTTCTGCACCTCTGTAACTGGGGAATTTTTTCTCCTCCATGCTCTTTGGGGTCCTCTGTAGCGCTATGGCATATTTCTCACTCACAATTCCCTGAAGTGATGATCTTTGGTGGGAGCAGGAGTTCCTGTGGGTGTTAGCATGGCCCGTGGATAGCTGTATCTTCAGTTGGTTAGCACACACACAGAGTTTCTCTCAACCATTGAAGTCTTCTCAGTTAAAAAAATTGTCACTCAGGGCACAGCAGTCTTTACAGGAATATTGTTTCTGCAAACAGCCGTGTAATTCTGGTTTCTTTTCAAAACATTTCAGTATTGTGGCACCAGAGCTGAACTCTGAGGCCACTAATTTACATCCCTCCCAGCTAGCTGTATAGGCTGTCAGTTTATCATCCTGCCTTCCATGCCTTAAAAGGTTTAATGAAATAAAATGGACAGAGACAGACCTGGTCTAGCCAAAGGTCCCCTTATCACATTACCCACAATACTTATTTTTGTCATGTGGATTAACAGAGGGTTAGTTTGGGGGATAAAGATGGCAAGGGAAATCTCGTTCTGAAAATCCATAACTGCTCTTTCAGAGTAAGAAAATTAGGCAGATATAAGAGATGTGGTTTTAAGACAGAAAAGGAGAAGAGGGAGAAGAAAATCATGAAGTTGATAACCTTGGCCAGTGTTCAAGTTCGAGCATATCATTGTAGTTTATGACTTGGGTTAATGCCATAATTTCTGGGCCTTCTGTAAGTTCACATCCTGTTGCAATACGCTCTAATCACAGAGGAGCAAAGTGAACTAACTCTCTGTGAATAAAGCAGAAAGAACTGTGAATATTTGTTCCAATACTGGTTTGAATATTCCCCAAAATGAGATAAAAACCAAATAATGTTAGATGTTGATACCAAAAATTTGTTATATTTTATTTAAAAGAGGCAAAGACAAAGAGAGAGAAAGGAAAAGAAAGAAATAGAAAAAAAAGAGGGGGGAGGGGCAGGGAGAGTGACAGAGATGAAGTAGAAGCATATGACCCCTCCATGGGTCCCAACGACGTCTCCTTGTTCCTCTCCATCTGGTCTTCTTGGCAGTGAGAGTCCCTTGCTGAAAGTATAGAATCCAATGGATTAATACATATTTGGGCAGGTGGGAACACACAGGTACCTCCCTGAGGGGGGCCAGTTTGACACTGTCCCTTTCAAGACTCTGGATCTGTTGCATCATGTAGTATCACATGCGGTGCTCTGGTGCAGGGTCTGGGGACACCTTTGGGGGTGTGTTACAAACTGGTTTAACACAGAAGACCAAAGGAAACTGAGCCTCTGTGAATAAAACGGATCAGACCCAGAAAGGTTTGAAATATACTCAAAGAACATGATTAAAACCAAATGAGGTTAGATGTTGGTGCCAAAAAAACTTGATATATTTTATTTAATAGTAAAAGAGGCAAAGAGAAAGAAAGAGAAAAGAAAGAAATAGAAGAAGAGTTGTGTGTGGGGGGTGGGGGGACAGGGAGAGAGTGACAGGGGTTAGGTAGAAACATCACCCATCTGAGGGTCCCAGTAACATCTCGATGTTCCCCTCTATCTGGTCTTCTTGGTGGTGAGGGTCCCTGCTGCCTGCTGCCACCATGCTGAAAAGTATAGGATCTCATGGATTAATACACGTTTGGGCCAGGTGGGAAAGCCCAGGTGCCTCCCCTAAGGAGGCTAGGTTTGACAATGTCCCTTGCAGCGCAGTGAATCTGTTGCATCATGTTGCAGTGCTCCGGTGCAGGGTCTGGAGACCTCTTTGTGGGGAGGGACTTTGACAGACCATGGCACCTCCTCAGCTGTCCTTCACATGGATGCGGCTTTTCCCGGAGTGAAGGGGCTCCTGCAGCTGGGCTCCTCTGCACAGCAGAGGATGGGTGTTCACTGTCTCTCTCTCACCAGAGGCTTTTTTGCCACGCACCCAAAACTGTCCTCTTCCCCCCTTTTGTGTAGGGATCTGTTCGAGCCTGGCAGCAGAAGCCTGGGGCTGTGGCCTCCACCTCTGAAGGTGCTGGGCTGGCCCCTGCAATGTATGTTCTTCCAGATGCTTTGAACAATAGTGTCACTTTTCTTACCTGTATTCCTTAGGTGGTTTAACTGACAGTTCAGGTTTTCAGTCAGGAGGCCCATTCAGGGTGGGCTTGGTTGGTCTGCTGTGCAGCTTTTGTTATGCACTTTTGCTGTAATAGGCAAAAGTCCTTCATAAAAATGTTTGAGCCATAAACCGTAACATTGCAGTCTCTGACACATCCTGCCACCAGTGGCACGTCAGGTCTCTGGAAAGGTCCTGCCTATGTACATGAATTAAGTTTTCTCAGCTGCCACAGTCATATTGCCTAAGCACAATTAAGAGCTGAATGCTTAATGTGCACTGAATACACAGCAGCACTCTGAGCATTAATAAGTTTTTTCCAGAATACATCACTGTGCTCTAAATTGTGGTGTCAGTTCATGTCATCTAGTCTGGTCTTGACAGAGAATCAGTGAAATCTCCTGTGCCAGAGTACTGCCAAGTAGCAGGTGGGGGGGTGACCTATAACTTCAGTGTGCTGCCCGTCATGTTCTGTGTCATCAGTTCCTTACTACAACCCCTTGTAAATTTTTTCCTACTGTCTTAAAGCTTGGCTTCAATTTAAACATCAATGGGTATTGTCTGATGAGAAGATAATGTAAACTGAAGAGGCAGTTTTAGGCTGTCAGTTACATAGGTTGGAGTACAGTTCTTGGGACTTAAATTTCAGCTTACAGTTCCCAGTAAAAGAGTGGGGTGATTTTTAAATATTTAATTTCAGGTCTCTGCTTATAACTGCTGCTTAACCATGCCCCTGCTGAAGCCCAAAAGCAGCCAAAACAATTTCCCACATTAAAGTTTTCAGCACCCCATTAGCTTCGCAAAACATGAGTCTCCATTCTTTTGGGCTATTATTGATGCCAGAATCTCTTACAGATAAATAATTTCACTGACAATTAGTTGATCTGTTTTTACTATGACTGATGTACTGCTGTCTTGAGATACACTTTTTGGTTTGGGGCGAAAAGGAAGATTAAAACTTGACAATAAAATCCCATACATTGAGTTGTTTTAGAGTGTAGGTGTCAGCATGGTAATTTGGGTAATCCTACAAGTTTATATAGAACTGAGAGGTACTACGTTTCAAAGCCTGGGACTTGTAAAAGTCTCCTTAAAGCCCAGGTTTGTGTGGGTTTTTTTTTTTAAAGCACAGGCTCAACCAGGTGCCCTGAGGCACCACCAGCACTTTCCAGTCTGTTCATCAGAGAGCCTGATAAGCAATGTCTAGTGTGGTGTGTGGAAAAACTGGGAAGCCTGAGACAGGAGGTGAGTACTGGAGGCTCAACTTGCAAACATGAGACACAAGCAGGTCTTACTTCTCCTGCCTTTGGTATTGGTCTTGGTAAAATTTCACCTGTCCCTGTGGACTCTGAGCTTTTTAAAAAATTACCTTGACTATTTCTTTTAAGTGGTGTGAAAGTGTGTGTTTTATTGAGAAGGGAAGGAAAGGAAACGCACACTGTGAATAATTGCTTATAGGTTACTTATTGTGCTAATGCTGCACATAAATAGTCACCTATTTGTGTGCACTTCATTCAGTGGGAACAATTGTTCCTATATAAAATGTGTTAACTGAGGAGATTGCTGTCTAGGTGTGAAATAACTGAAGGCCCTAGGTAAGACCACAGGAAGGTTTTGGATCTCATGGACAACAAGTTAATGGTAACCCACTCCCTGACTATTGAAATACTGCTCTGTGTTACAGGGGGAGGAGGCTTCTCACATTGCTGAAAGAAATAACACTGAAAGATCTCCTGTGTTATTTTTCTGACAGTGTTGTACTTGACATATACATTCAGTTCTTGGAGAGTTTCTACAACCCCTGTTCCTGGACAAATAGCTAGACTAGCATGAATTATGTGTAATTTTTGATCTGCCCTACTCAGGCCAGTGAGGCAACTTGAATAAATTAAAAGGTTTCATGGTGCCAAAAAGGGTGGCTTGATCCAGTTGGAATGAGTTGAAATTCACTTGTTTTGTCCAAGGATGTACAATAGGTGGAATTCGTTTTCTTTCTGTCTGAGATGAAAAAAGGTTGATGTGTTCACCCATGGAGACCTCTACTTCCCTTGCTTGAGGACTGGTTAATGGCTGTGTTCCTTCACAGCAGAGTTCTGAGAGCTTGGCACAGTGTTCAGACACACAAGTACTGTCTTTGTTTAATTTAATGACAGGATCCTACCTTCATTAAATGTTGTAACTGCCTTTTTTTCTAGAGATAAAAGGAGGAGACGCATGTAAAAATAGGACTCTTGGAGCTGTAGTGCTTGGCTGCTACTAAGCCTTGGGACAAGAGAGGAAAATAGGAAAATCACACTCCTTGTTTTGTTCATTATAGGTCATGAGAGAGTGGGAAGAGGCAGAACGCCAAGCAAAGAACTTGCCAAAGGCTGACAAGAAAGCTGTTATCCAGGTAAAGGAAAATGCAACCACAACCTTACTGGCTGGGGCCCCAGTTAAGATGCAAGGGGTGCTGGGTGTGATGTAATTTTATAATCTACTTTATGGAGATTTAATGTTATTCTCTGCTCTTTTTTCTCTTGCTGTTTTTATTTCTAACTGTCAGTGGCTGCTGGGTGTCTCTGTACTTTGCAGCCAATCCCTGGAAGAGCAGTGCAGGATATTGCTCCTGACTGCGTGGAGAGGTAGAATTCCACTTGAATTTAGATTTGCCTTCAGTGAGAACTGAAAACTCAGTTCCCACGGGCTCCTATCAAAATTTAGGCCATGATAAACTAATATAAGCTGCAGGACCTAAGCTCAAAGCCGAGGTGGAAAATGTGATCTAAGGAAGGAATAGCCATCAGTTTTATCTAAAGGAAACCCTTAGCCAGAAATTATTTTATCCAATATTGTATTATAATTCAAAAATTCTGACAAACCAGACACTCCTTGAATCCCACTGTCAGGTATTATTCAGTACTGCTGGAATGATTTCAATGCACAACTATAAAAAGGAAACATTCAGAACCAGATTGGTTTGCACATTAGGTCCCACAGCTTTGCTTTCTGTGCATTTTATTCAGTCAATCTTTTACTCTACTGAAATAAGTTTGGGCTTAGTTTTTCTTCCTGGTGGCCAGTTTACGAGAAATTATAGTGACTCTTTTCAGGCTGGACATTTTTTTCTCCCCATGTAGATTTGCTCATGAAGTTGTGTTGATGGTTTTCAATGGCAGGGGTGTACACTTGCCAAACTTCATCCTCCCCCAGGCACAATTTCTGTGGTGCTGAACCTCTGTCTCGGGGCAAATGAAGGATTCACTGGTGGTTGTGCTGAACATGTCAGGAATATTTTTATTAGATTAGTAAAATAAGGCCAGGTGTTCCTGAATACAGGGCACTGCAGTTCCCACTGAAATCAGTAAAAGGTGTGTGCAGTGCAGAGTTTCTGGGAGCCAAACTACGTTGAAAATGAGGAAAGATTTTGGTGCGTTGTAGACAGAGGTGTCACATATGTTGGTCTATGCTGATGTCTTCTCTGTCACTGTTGCGATTGGTGGTTTTTTCAGCATTTCCAGGAGAAAGTGGAATCACTGGAACAAGAAGCAGCAAATGAAAGACAGCAGCTTGTGGAGACTCACATGGCACGTGTGGAAGCCATGCTGAATGACCGTCGACGCATTGCTCTGGAGAACTACATCACAGCCCTGCAGACTGTCCCGCCCAGGGTGAGTGTGATACCACAAGCTTTGCCAGCTGTGTCAAAATCATTGTAGTTGTCCTGGGGGAAATGTAGATGTGCCTGGGTGCAGTCCAGGTTTGGAGCTGGGAGTGTGCTCACTGTGCAAGAGCTGTGACAGCAGTCAGACAGTTTGAATAAATGCAGACGCAAGCTCCCCACATGCATACCTATTGATGGATAGATACATAAAGATACTTAAACAAATCACATGGAAGTGATTTGGTTGTCACAAATTGTAGCTGTTGACAGATCCTGCAGGAGGAGTATGGAGTATTGTTGTGTCGGCTGAACGAGCAGCTGTGGTGGCTGAGGGGTCAAAGAGCCCAGGGTCAAAGGGAACCCGTTGGTGGGCAAACTCGGAAGACTAAGATCCCCCTGTAGCTCAATGGGAAAGTCCTCTCTGATCCTGTGACCCTGTGTAGATCAGGCCTCTCTGATTGGGCAGTAGCCAGATGTCCACTCTGCCCCCTGCTTCCCCTCCATTGGTCCCTGTTGTAATACCCCACTTCCTTTCTGTACCCCTTTATAAGGACCGGTGAGACCAAGGCTTGCTCTCTTGCTCTCTTGCTCTCTTGCTCTCTTGCTCTCTTGCTCTCTTGCTCTCTTGCTCTCTTGCTCTCTTGCTCTCTTGCTCTCTTGCTCTCTTGCTCTCTTGCTCTCTTGCTCTCTTGCCTGCTTGACCACATGGTCCCTGGCCCAGACAGATCGGGGCCGGAATAAACATCGGGACTTAAAGCAAGAGCCACCTCTTCTCTTTGCCTCTAGTACCACCTGAGCTGGCAAGCTCACTGTGAGCATGGCTAAGTATTTTCCATTCCACTTTGGGTGAGAGAGCTGGCCAGTGAGGTGCCAAGACACTGCCAGGAGAGCTTTGACCAAGTTCTCGCTGGGACGAGCAGCAGCTCTCTATCCACCCTCCTCACAGCAGCAGAGTGTCCCTCCAAGTGATGCACATTAGGATACTTCATCATGACAACATGGAGCTTAAAGATAGGATGGTTGTGGTTTTTTGTTTTGTTTGTTGAACTGTTGAGGTGTTTGGTGAAGGATCTTGTGAGGATTGTTGGATGGCCTGAAGTTAGCACTCTAGCAATTTGAAATTGTCTACTGTGGATGTGATGGCTATTGGTGGGTGTAAACATGTACATTCAGAATGCAGATTGAATGGAATTTAATTACTCTATATCTCTGACACTTGTTTTCAATACCACAATAGCTGGTCAGTGACCTCCAGAGGAAGAGAATTTGCAAAAAGACTGGGGGAAAGCAGTAAATTGTTTTATATATCTCTGGCCTCTTAAACACTTCCTAAATAGAAAAAACATTGTTCCACTGCTGAGTCTTTTAGTGAATTTGACCTCACAAGGAGTTATACCAATATGGCTAACATGATTAAATTACATATTTTCAGTAAATTTCCTTCCTAGGAGAAACCTGCATATTTGGTGACCATGGAAAAGTGATCATCATCTTAGTTCTTTATCATCGTCATCATTATTGAACTTTTTTGTCCACCCTGTGGAGCAAAACTCTCTTGCTTTTACCATGTATGCTAAGTAAAAGTTAAAATCCTTTACTTAGGTAAAAGTGTCATGGGGTGACTTCAGGATAGTTGTGTGAAGAGTTTCCGTGTATTTTGCAATATAGTAATTTGTGGAAAATGAAGCTAGTCTATGTTAAATTGGTAGAGGATGTTATTTGGCCTGAGTGTGAGTTGCATGTTACAACCTCTGTCCACAGTGAGAGTAGTGAAAGGCTTGAAACCATTAGGAGATAGATTATTGAGTTATAAGTTGGGATGCAGCTTCCTTTAGGAAACTGGAGTCTGTGGCTCGGAACTGAGGTGAGGTGAGTACATGGACTGGCTGCAGGTCAGTGGGTGTGGGTAGTTCACCAAAGGTAGGGTTTCACATTTGGCTTTGGAGCCAAGCTTTCCTGCTTTGAAGTTGAGCCTTGTACAAATGTAATCCTGTCTGAAAAGTATCCCAGTAAAATGATTTGATTTCAAGCTGTGTGTGTGTCAGGCTGGCAGCTTGGTTCTGCAGGTATCTGCAGTTGTGGAAGGGTATGATGGGGACCACACACAACAGCAGAAAGGTCTCTACAGCTGCCAAAATGTGGAATGCAGAGGACACAAAGTGAACTTCAGCTGCAGAACTCTAAGGGGCAAAAATGTTAACAGTGACTTTGGGACCAGAAAAACTTGCATTTTGTGCTTGTGTTGCTTATAGTCAGCTCCCAGGACATTTAAATTACTGATACATTTCCTGTGTCAGGGGGAGAGCACCAGGCCTGAAAGGTGACATGAGTCCAGTAAAAGTAAGTTTTGAAGGTACTGTTTAAAAGACTGAAGTGCATCATATGTTGAGTAGATATCCTTTATATGCCCTACAAAAGCTAATAATTCTGAAAGGAGCAGGCAGCAAGCATGGAGGTAACATCAGCTGAAGGTGCTACCAGACAGGGACTCATCTCAAAATAACAGGGGTGAACAGTTTAAAAAATAGTGTCTTTAAACAAGTCCTTGGTCAGACTTGTAGATGGTCTTGTCCTTGCCTTAGCATTTTTTAGTTGTTTTGATTTTTGGTTTTGTCATAGCTGATGACAGTTGAGGTGTTGAACTGCTGGTTAGGTGTGTGCCAAAGCACTTGAAAACACTGACCTTGAATTCAGCAGGAGGATTTGTCTGGTTGTATTGAGAGAGAGGGTAAAACCTGGGGAGTGATTGATGATCGCTAAACAACCTAAGGAGTTAATCCAGTCCACTAACTGCTTTGCAGGATGTGAGCCAGAAATCTGAATACACTGTGAAGCCAAACTTTGGCTGCCTAGCCAAAGAGAAAATGGGATTAATGGAAAATTCAGCTCTCATGCCCTAGCTGTATTTTGCTCTGGCAGTTCCCTAGTGAACTGGAAGTGCATTTGATGCAGTTTTGTTACCTTAGGGAGAGTAATTAATAACCTTACTGATAACTTCTAAGTATTCTTATAAAAGGTGTGGGATTGGGGGGTTCTGGAGTTCTCAAATTATTTTTAAGAACCCCCTTCACAGCCTGCTTCAAGTCACATGGTTTGCTATTAGTATGTTTACTACAAAAATAGATTCTAAATATTTTAAGTGATGGAGTCTCTTTGTCTAAAGTTGTGAGGAAGAATTTGGATTTAAATTTTAAAAATAAATTAGACTTTTTATTGAAGTGCTGCATGCAGTTAGGAGTGTTAAAAAAGTCTGGGAATCCTTTGTGAATAGCTTCTGTACTGGACCAAAAACTGTAATTGCAGGTTTTTTTCATGTGTTACACAGATGATTGCCCAGTGCCAGTGTCAGAAGTATGTGCCTCTGACTACCACTCAAGGCAGCAAGGGAGAGAGGGAGCACACAGAGATAAAATTGCATAGTTTCATGGTCTACAAGAAAATAAATTTAAGCAAAACCGAATATTTGTACTCCTGTTCTCAGAAGCACTGTCATGCAGGCTGCCCAGAAACTCAAAACTTGATCCTCATTCTTGATTCCTGATGCAGCTCTGTTGCTCTGTTGCTGTACTTCGCTGCCTTTGAAAATGGGGTGCAGCTGTTCAGTATCCAGTGTCAAAATTCTTTATTGTTTCATCCTGCTTGATGGGCTTACTACAGGAAAGGAGAATTAGCAGCAGCTGGAAGCAATATGCCTCTAGTTTTTAAAACAGTTGGATATTTTCCCCTTCATTTTGTACGTTAAATAGGGGAATTCAAATCCATCATTCTCTGTGAGCAGATTGATTCTGTAATTTGCTTGTATTCCCTCTTTCATGTGCATGTCAAATTTTTGTGGATTTATGTCTCTTTTAATCTTTGTTGGTCAGAAATGCACATTTTCTGTGGAAAGCTGGTGGTGGGTGACAAAGACAAGCAGAAAAGAAAATTGATGAAATAAAGGGTTTCAGAGGAGGGAAACGTACAGGAAGACTTTGAAGGGTAATTAAATAACCTCTGTGCATAGATTAAAGTGAGCGTATAATCCTTAAAATCAGTTTAAAATGCTTTTCTTCTAATTCAGCACTATTATACTGCAATGTAAATTCTTGCTGAGAAGAGCAGGATCATTAAGGTCAACCCTAGCATGTACATTAATCCATCTGATTTTTTTTTTCCATGTTTTCTTTTTCTTCAGGATTTACTCTGGTACCTTTTATGCTTGGGAGCAGTGTTTGTTCACAGAGAGAGCACAGCACGGGTTGAAACTAGTCAGGTTTGGGTATTTGGACAGGAAAGAGGAATCTGCGGGCGGGGGGCCCATGCTCAGTGCCTCAGTGTTTGGGAAGCTCAGAGCATTTCCTGAGTCCAAGTAGGTTGCTGTGGAAATACGCAGTTGGAAGCAGGCCAAAATGTTGCTGCTGAGTTGGTGATAAAAATCCTCCTCTGCAGCAGGAAACAACAGTCCAGCTCTAATACTCCACACTTTCGCTCTGCTCCTCCAAACCCATAAACCTTCAGCTGTGGAATTCTTTACATGTACTTAATTTTGTAGGCTTT
Source organism: Machaerirhynchus nigripectus (assembly GCA_013397975.1). NCBI lineage: Eukaryota > Metazoa > Chordata > Aves > Passeriformes > Dicruridae > Machaerirhynchus > Machaerirhynchus nigripectus. Next base: position 179,121 of record VZRQ01002275.1, read on the forward strand.
TTGTGAAATAGCATGGATTTCAGCTCTGTTTTTATACTAAGTCAGATTTCAAGAAATATGGTCACCTAATCCCATTTTCCAGTGCCTTTTGAAGCTTTTATATGAATAAATCCAGAGTGTCTTGTTTTAAACCCTGGCAGGTTTGTTAGATCTAGAATTAAGTTTTAAAATAGTGAGCAGAAACAGAATTTGTCTTCATTTGTCAAAGTTCAGTAAGTTGAAATACTGGAAAACAAATAATGAGATTGAATCAAATAGTTTTCATTTTTTTTTGGAGGAATCCTTGAGAGGGGAGGCAAATTACTGTAAGTCTTGGGCACCATTAGAGCCATGTAAATTTGATGTGTGAGATAACATGTTTTGTTACAAATTAGCAGAAAGTATGAAGGCATCTTTAACCCCACAGGGCGGGTATCTGGATGGGGATTTGTTTGTCTTGCCCATGAGTAAGTGTTGCATTCATCCTGTCCAACATTTCTTGAATGTTTCTAAAATGAGCTACTTTTCTGTGATGAAACATGACCTGCAAGTTAATAATGTAGCAAGTGAAATATGTACTAAATATGGTACACTAGGTATTCAGAATAGTGAATGAAAAGAAGCAATTGTTGCACATTCCATGAGCAGTAATTGGAAGGGACTGATGATTGATTTTTCTCTAAAGGCAAGATTAAATAGCACAATACAGCATTGTGAAAGTTTCCTCTCTGATTTAGAATGAATTTTGATCAAAATGACAAGCCAGCTCTGAATTTCCCATGGAAGTTCCATGGCACAAAGCCAAGAAGTTGTATTTTCAATATACAGAAGTGCTTTAATATGGTTATGTTGTTTCTCTGTAGTAAGTATTTTGGATTTCCACAAGGAGAGATTTTTTTTTCTCGAGGATAAATTTTATCCACACAAACTGCATTTGATGTTTCCGTTTTCCAAGCTCAGTGAAACTTCACTGTTTCATCACTCCCTTAAAATATGAAATAGCAGATTAGGATCAGTATAGAGACCATGGTGGGGGGACATCTGCATGTTCATATTTATTTATGGGTGTGTGTTTATATATAAACTAGAAACTGTATTGTGGGCATTTTAGATATCATATACAAGACCACAGAAGGAATCATCTTCAAGATAAGAGACAAGGCATAATCTCTACAGTTCTAGGTAGAACATAGTTCTTAATGGCTCACTGTCACCCTAGGTAGTCTATGTAACCCACATACATTGTCTGTGAACCTGTCTACTTTGTACCAAATGTATTGAATGCATGCAAGTCCCATGTACTCAGGAAAGCTATATAAAATAGTACTTTGACAACATTCTCCTGAATAAACAGGATTTTAAACTAACAGCTGTAAAATACCTGAAGACATGACACATCTGTTGGATGGTCACAATAGCTTGTAAGAAGGACTATGATCAATCTGTGCTCAGTTGTAGATAAAAAACATATGTTTGAATCTGCTGAGAGGAGGGAGCTTTCGAATGAGTTTGATGGGAGCAAAAGTTACAGTATGTTCTTAAAATAGCTGGTAGGTTCACATCTTATTAGGTCTTTTTTATTAGTGTCTTTTTTTGCTGCATTTGCCTGAACAATGAGTGTGTGCCATGAGACTGTGGATTTAAGCTTCTTGCCAGCTAGAGTCCAAAGTTTTGGAATACACAGTAGCCATATTATTCCTAACTAATGAGCATAGTTAATGAAATAAAATGTATTCAGAATTTGGTGCTGGATCCTGTTGCCTAGGAAGTCACTGGCCATTCTTGTCACTGCCTAAATGACAGTCACCAGTGTCGTCAGTAGTATCCTGGTTGCCTTCAGAGGAAGACCAAAACAAAAAAAAGGAAACAAGCCAACAAAACAGGTACAGATCACTGAAAATAGTGGAATTATTTTGTGAGACTTAGGTAGCCACTGGTGGCTGATCCAAGTTATTCTGTGAGATTTTTTTTACTAAGGCGACTACAGACATAAACATGCACAGTTTTCCCTGGCAAACACAGCAGAATTTCAAGTGTTAGACCCAGAATTTTTTGAAGTTTGGTGGTTGGTACATTATTTAAGAAGAGCAAGAGGTGCCAAGCTGGACCAAAGATGTGTCAGCTGTTCGTTCTTCTGCCATAGTGTCAGAGCTGAGGCCTTGGGAACTTAATTTAGCTGATAATAGAACCACTTTGATTTGTAATTAAGTCTGAAGGTTCCTGCCTAGGGTCGAAGTAATAAATGGCTGTGGATATAATGGCTTCAGACGTGCAGTCTGGGTGCATCTCCTCAGCCTGTGGTGCCTTTCCCTACCTCTGTGCTTGACCTAGACCATTCCTTGTGGCCCCTCTAGTCTACCATCACAGGAGTTCATATCACTACTTGGGGTATTGGATTTGGGTGTGAATCCTGCTGAAAGTGTTACCAAAAATCAGTAAAAATAAAACTTAACACTAGTGTACCATTAAGAAGCAAGCATTCTTTATTCAGCCGTATGCATGAAGGGATATCTCCTCCAAAACTGTGAGTGCTGAGTGCTGTTTAGATACTATATTTTGCATACATATTCATAGGTTTTCCCAGAAGAAACATATATATGATAGTGATTTCCTCTAAATGTCGCAACTGGGCTGGTTGCTTCACCGTTCTTCTTCCTACAGAATAAGCATTTTGCAATTCCGTAGGCCAGTGGTTTTTGAAGAATAAGCATTGTATTAACGCACCAGTTGCAAACAATTTTTAATCTGGCAGCAGAAGTACTTCTGCAAAAAGTGTCTGTATGTGTGGGGCTTTTAAGTAGAATCAGTTCACTTAATAATGACATTTAAAAGAAAATAGGTATGAAGTACAATGCAGGGTGAGACTTGAGGTGAACTACTTTTGCTGATGCAGAAATTTGTCAAAACTCTGCAAGAAGTTAGTCTATTGCTTTCTGCATCAAGAAGAAAATTACCGATTTTTTAAATGTTTTTGTGGTCTAAGTTATATTCAACTGTAGAACATGGTCCTCATTTATGGTGGGTGCCACACTGGGGTATGCAAAGCCCAGTGAAGAGTTGTCATTGTTCATCACCAACTCTGGCAGTTTTGCCTCCAGCCACAGTCCTGAAGCCATGAGGCAGAAGCACTGCAAAATAGTTGGGCAAGCTGGAGGTCTGACCTGATCCAGTGTAGCTGGGACTTCAGAAAGGAAGAAGAGCTGGTTTAGTTCATGTCAGATTTTCAAGGGATACCACCATGTTTTGGGGATTTTTGATCCATGTGGAAATGACCCACTATATTACCTTAACACCTGGGGCTGGGCATGTTTCCTAAAGGTCACAATAAAGACCTTTTTGGCAATAAAAAGTCTATGTGGTAAGTCTTCTAATCCATTTCAACTTGCACATCAGGGGATCCTGGGTACCTGTATATCTCAGGTCTCAGCGTTCCATTCAGAGAATCCAGTTCTTTCCATAGATGCCTGCATACACCCTAGGACCTCATGTGCAGTGCAATGCCCTACTGACCAGGAAAGCCTTGTGTGCCTGTGCCAGGTGATTCAGTGCTTCACAAGGACTTCTTAGCTCTGGATCACTTGTTGTTAAAGCAATGTCACAAGCTTTTAGGCCATGTGAGATCACCAGATCAAGGCTGAAGCGTGCATGTGGATCGTTTTAAAACAGAAACACTGAAACTCCCTAGGTTTGTATCCCTACACACAGTGAGTTTCTAGTGTTTTGTTGGGGTCTTTTTCCTGCTTGAGAAAAAGCAGGAAACCTGCTGCCCCTCTAAGGAAACACCTTGCATTAAATATTCTTTCATTGTCCTAAACTTGAATTATGGATTTCTGCTGCCATCACAGGAAGATTTCTTCGTCAGACATGCTGGAGGAACACATCTCCATTTCTTCTTTATAGCGATATGTGTGGGACATTTCTCAGTATTGGAAAAGGCACTGAAAGTGGACTGCCAATGTAACCAAGTGACTACTACTGCTGTTAGTGGTATTTGTTACATATTTTCAAGATCGTTGTCCTACTAACAAGTCTACTTGTAAAGTCTCATTCACACATTCACTTGAATACAGACATGCTATGGGAAAACAAAAGCTATTCCCTTCTGGTTTTAGACATGATACTTTACATGGAATATCTATTGAAAAAAAAATTAAAATGAATCCTTTTCTGTCTAGTCTACCCTAGCCTGTTACCTTGATGTGTCTTGGGGCAAGAAAAGTTGAATTATCAGGAAAAGTAGCTAAATTTTCTGTCTTCAAAATTTTCTTCTTGTTAAACTTTCTGGTCTTCTAGCCTTCATTTCGATAAAGCTTTACAGTTGACATTTCAGTTGTTTGGCCATTACCACAAGGTTGTGAGGATTACTCACTTTCCAGCATTTGTCCACAGTTTCTTGCAACTTCATCTGAGAGTACTTGGCTTTGGGGACTTGCAGTTATTTTCCTCATGAATTAATTTTCAGCAGTGGAGACACTAAGTTTAATTCTCTGGCAGGAAATGGCTTTACATCGCTCTATTTCTGTCTGACATATCTTCTCCAAATAACCTTTGGTTTACTTTCCTTAGACATTTTTGAATCTGTTGCTTCTCTTAAACTGAAGAGATTCTGAAATCTTTGGACTCCATATCTTAGTATTCATCTCTTGTGTAAATGTTAAATCAGTTTAGGCTGTATATTTGTCCATGAATCTAAGTCTTCTTAAAACTTCACCTTCACCCACAGTTCTTCCTGCTTTGGAAAGCTGTGTGCATAGCTTCTGACACTTATTTTATCACTTCCACACTTTATTCCCTGTGTCACTGTCAGTGTCTAGACCAGCTGTTTACCTCTTCTGCTCATTCTTTAATCTCCTGCACAGTAAGGTCACCTTTCTATTCCTTCTCACTGCTCAGCAGCTTCAGGTAGGATGCACAAGCACAGCACCACAAGTGGGAATGGAGGGAAGCCGAGTACATTTCCAGAATCCATCATGACCTCAGAGTTAAAAATGGATGTCTTAGCTGGATGCTGGAGAACACTTCCTGTTTTGGCAGTGTATTATTTTGCAGAGCAGGAAAGTACACTGGAATATGTGTCGTAGTCTTCAGTGCTTTGCCATCACTGTATATATTTTCAAGTTCCCTTCAGCTGCTGATCTTTTCTTTCTATTCAATTACGTGCCTGAAGGTGTATACCTAATAGGTTTTACTAATTAAAATTACTTGCAATAGACTTAAAATGTGGCATCTAAGCTGAGAAACTTCAGAAGACTGGGCAGATGTCTCCTTTTTCTTATGGGTTTTTAGTCAGTTGTGTGTTCTGGATGTGTATGTTCTGTACCTCAGCTCAGTGGTTCTTTTTTTCTCTTTGTTTTCTCCTCTGGTGGAGTAGCAATGGTGACAGGGCAGGAATGTTGTGAATTTTTTTTCCTTAAGGTTTGCAGTCAAGTCTGGGGATTGATTATTCATAGAAACATAGAAAATCTGAACACCCTCCTCAGGAACATTATCTGCTGCCTACATCTACTATTTAATGGTGCATCCTGATGGTGTTCAGTTGAGTGGATATTCCTTATAGAAGTCAGACCTGCCTTCAGAAGATGGCACCAATGGATTTTGGCTTGGGATACGTCTCCAGCGCAAGAAATGAAAACATATGTCGTTCTAAACTGATGGTTTTTTCTTTTTTCTTCCCTGTAGCCTCGTCACGTATTCAACATGCTGAAGAAGTATGTGCGTGCTGAGCAGAAAGACAGACAACACACACTCAAACACTTTGAACACGTCCGCATGGTAGACCCAAAGAAAGCTGCCCAAATCAGATCTCAGGTAATCCCCACTGATGGTTAACTGAGGTTGTGTTAGTTTATAACTATTGTGAAATTTCTGTCCACCTATTTTTTTAAAAATACACAACTCCTTCCTGTGGACAGCTTTAAATGCGATCAAAAATAATCTGCGTTCCATCAGAAGATTTAAGCAAAGTGATATAGTAGTGTGGGTATGATTTTTCATCTGAGAAGAACTAAAACCAGGTTTTCTATCTATCTGGACAGTGAGTCAGTCATGGACATGTCCTGAGGAGCCTTCCAGACCATTAATTCTGAGAGTCTTTGTTAGTGCTTTGGTAAATAATACCTCTAAGGAAACACCAGTATTAGATTTAGCAACAACACATGGTTGTGTTTCCCTCAGCTGAAGTGGCAGAACCAGAAATGGTGTAGCCATCTGACTGCAACCAATCTTTCTATAGTCATTGCAGAGACACTTGTAATGTCTATAAATGTGATTATTGTGATGCACTTGAATTTAATGTGTTCTTTTAAAATAGACACTGTAGTTCATGGCATTTAACTGCTGAATGTTACTATGGTCCTCAATGCATATGTTTTGGAACAGCTTTTATCTTGCCTTCATAAATCATAGAGGGTGAGAAAGCAAAAAGAAAACACCCAAGACTGAAGATGTAACTGGCTTTCAAAACAGCAATTAAAATTGGAGTCACAATGGATAAGCTGTAAAAACAGTGTGCTGGAATCTGTGGAGTCTGCTGCTGTTCCCTCTGTAAGATTCAATGGCAGACACTGTTCCAGCCACAGTTTTTGAACTGACTGACATCACTAAAAGAAAAATCAAAACCATGTACCTCCCTGGATGGCAGATTAGGTTTTCAAACACCTCTTTCAGCCAAATGTATACATTGTGATCATGCTGTCTTGAAATATCTGGAGTGAGAAATGCACACTTCTAAAAGTCTTCTGCAGTGACTGTTGTCTTTGCCTTGTCTTAAGCATCTAATGTGACTTCTTTTTCCAAGTCATGGAATATTTAATAACAAAAATAAGTGGAGTTTTGCAGAGTGCAGGTTGTGTGGCAGCCCTGGTGAAGAATAGAAACTAACATATAAACAAAAGAAGTGCAGTGTATTGCCTAACATGTCGTTGTAGGAATGAGTATTGATATAGCAACTTTGCATCTTGATTTGGTCAGAAGGTTGGGGAAATGTAGCCTGGAAGTTCTGTTTGTGAAATGGTTTTCAGTGGAAAATGGAAATCAAAATATTTTGTCCAAAAGCATAAATATTTTATTTGGATTTGAAGAAATCATGCTGCTGTTTCATTAAAATTGCTGTCTGCTGCTCATTTTACTTGTTAGGCCGAATTTTCCTGTCAGTCTTCTAAGTCTTTTAAGATGCACCTCAATTTCTCCTTCTACTGAAGAAAGGTGATAATTGTGAAGAGTACTCTGGGGAAGCACAGATCATGTGATGTCATAACTCAACCCATAACAATGTGCAGGCACTTGACGCAGTAGAGCTGTAATCGCATGAGAGGATGCAGTAATGCTTCTGGGTGGAAATATTTTCGTTTGCAGCTGAAAATGTTGGCAAATGTTTTTACAAACCCTTTTTTTTTCTTCTTTGGAGAGCTGTTTCTTTTTGCAATATTTGGAAACGAATAAAAAAATCAATAAAACAAAACACCTGAAACATTCTGATGCAGTAATCACTGTGCCTCACTTGGTTTAGGTGTTATGTGAAAACTTGAGTATGGGCAAATGTAAATATTGCTGAAAGAAGAATGAGGCTGTGGATTTCTGCCACAATAGCTGCTTGTGTGCAGGTTCTGCCCCACAGCAAATGTAAACCCCTACTTTAAATTACTGCTTTTCCATGGGATTTCAGGTGGTTGCTATGGAAGAGCATCTAGAATGCTATTTTTGTAGCCGCTGTAGGAGAGAGGTGAGTTTTGTAATGGGTTTGACAATTTCAGTACATAGAGCATACTGAAACCTTATACCTGCACAAGTGAAAACTGTCTTGCTTCCTATAACCTATAAAATTTGTGATAATGTCAATATTCCCTTCCTTCAAATACTTTTGTTTCCGTAGGTTATGACACATCTACGTGTGATATATGAACGCATGAACCAGTCTCTCTCCTTCCTCTATAATGTGCCTGCTGTGGCAGAGGAGATCCAGGATGAAGTTGGTATGCAAACTACTAATGTAGAAAAAGACATATATTTCTGTGATGAGAAATTATCACCAAAAGCAAAAATACATCATCTCACTTTTCCTACTGATATACTAGCTCAGCTGAAAAATAGAAGAGTAAACCTGCCAATGTTCTTAAATTTTGAATGAAATTATAATGAACCCTTGGAAGACAAATCCTGTATAACCCATGCAGTGGCATCATGATATTGTTGTCTTCTCTGAAATATGTTAATTGACATTTGGAGCCTTCCATGCTATAGGGATGCAGCAGTTGACAATGAGATTTAGCAATCCTATCCTTTGGATATTTAATTTACATGTTAAGTATTTACATTATATAGACAGTTTGGAAATCCCACAGCTAAAAAATTGGTTGCAGAACCAAGCGTCTGAGAAAAGTGTAGGTATCAGCTTGGCAGTATCTTAATGGTCATGTACTTAGTTCTTGGTTAGTTATCAAATTGATATCTCTGCTCCTCCCATTTTTCCAGCATACAAGCTGGACTGTGGATGAATCAGGTAGCAATAGTCCCATGTTTGCCTCTTCCCTGAGAGCTGTAATGGCAGATAGCTGTGAGGGAAATTGGCCTTTTCTTCCATCCAGATTCCTGCCCTTGGCTGTGGCATTACTGCAGCACAGAGATCTCCAGCACAGCACTCAGACTCTGCTGTGTGCTGCTAATGCAGCAAGGCAACTGCACTCAGTTTTGGACATCACATTGCTAATGTGTGTCTTCGGGAAAAGTAACACATGGTTAAATGTAAAGGCCAGAGATGAGACAGTTGTTTTTGGAGCAGCTTTTTTCACAAGCTGTATTACTCTGCCAAATGGCAGGTAATGTATTAGTTTCACGAATAACCAGCTTCAGTTGACTAAAAAAGTCACTGATTTCTTCAAAACACAAGGCAGGCCTGCCACTGCAATAAGGGTTAGGATGCATTTAGGACACAGGAGGATGGACAGGGAGTAGTGGTGGATTCATATGCCCAAAGTATAAGTTACGACGGAGATGTGCTTCTTCTTGAGAGGGCTGGAGATGAGATCAAGAAATTGTGGAAGGGATTGGGAGGCAGCCAAAAGATAACTGGTTAATAATTATCCTTAACCATGTGTTTCAATGCTCCACAATTATAAGGCACAATCAACGGTCACAGTCTGTGGGTGTAGAGTCATTCAGGGAGGAACAACATCTTATTGATAATTTGAAAGCATATCTTTTCTGTAGAAAGAAGATGTCAGTACTGTAAGTTCTTTGAGATGCTCAGTTAGTTTCCTTTATGCACTGCTATCATTCCCTTGGGGTTTTTGCATCAAATTTAAATTTCTTCTGTTCTTGGTACTGTTAATGTTGTTGCTGAGGACATTCTTGTAAATTTTGTTCTCCTTTCTAAATACTAAAACGCAACAAGAATTTCAGAATCTTTCAAGTGACATGAGACCAAAAGTCTATTAACTGCTGAGTGGTTTACAAGAATCTGACTTCGAATCTCAAATGTAATACTAATTTTTAGGGGGAAAAAAGAGCCTAAAATTAGTAAGGTATTATTTCCTAATAAGTTGAGAGCATCTAAGAAATCACAAAGAAAATGTCTGTCAGTCTCTTGAGTAGGTTTTCCTTACCTTGAATTTTTTCTTTTTTTTTTTTTTTGTGGTTTAGGGTGTGCTAAAAACTGTTGAAAGCATTGTAAAGTTTAAAGCAATTAAAACAAAGTTCTCATAACTGGGAGTTACTAAGCAGCACAAATTAAAGTACTATCTTTTCTGAGTAAAATATCAGATCTAGATAAAATAGTTTTCCATAATGAAATGTCTTTCAGTTTCAACATGCTTCTTGTTGATAATATTGTCTGTATACTTGGTTTTACATGTTGGTTTTAATGAAAGTTTGCGGAGATCATTCCCATCTGTTCAAGGAGACAGTATCCTTCTAGCTTTGAGCACTGGTCAGCCTGTTTCAAATTCTGTTCTGAAATTACTGGATTTCTTAGTCTCTGTACTCTTCCTAAACCCAGGGAAAAGGACATCTATTACAGCTGCAGAATCTGTGGAGAAGTAAACTTCTAATAAAACTTTACTGTGTAGTATTCCCAAGAAATATTGCAACTCTCATTAAAAAGACAAATGTTTCATTAAATACCTTTTGTTGGAACCATTGACTTAGAAAGTCTGAGTCGGTAGAAAATATGAAAAATAAAGGAGGTAAAAACATCTCACACACAGAGTATCTGAATCATAAATTACATATATGGAGATAAGATTGAAAATAGTTTTAGTTCATTTTCTTTGTTCATTATAGTTTTAGTTTCTAGTTCCACTCTGCTGCAGAGTTCTTAGTGAACAGTTTTTACCTTGAGGAATGGATAATCTTAGCTTTAGACAACAGAGCTCTGACAAAGATAGTTTTTCCCGAGATCAAACAAGTAGCTCTATGAGCAGCGATATGAGATCTAGTTTGCTGTGAATTTGTACCATGGGTTTAATTCCTCTTACATCTAATATGGTGCTGTTTTTCACTCAATTGTTCTCATTTCTAGAAATATTATTATCTATTTTTGCACAGTTGCTCAGATAAATCAGTCGAGCAGTTGGACATTTGACATTTCCTTAAAATACAGACTATGTTTGAAGTTCCTACCCTAAAAGGCAGGCTTACAGACATTGTTTTAATATGTGGAATCCAAAATTTAAATTCCAGCTTCTATGCTTAAAACGGGCTTTTATGCCGTTTAAGAGCAGCCTGTTCTTGTTATTTTCTTAAGTCCAGCAAAGATGGTGGCAGGAATTTAGGGTAAAATTAAAAGTGTTCTAGTCCTTACCCGCAGGTGTCCATCACCAGCTGATGTCCACTGGCTTTAACAGTGGGTGTCATAGGAGCATATAGATAGTTGGAAGACCCACAGTACTCCAGAGGGTAGAAAACAGCACTTAAAGTAAGTGAGGGCTTTCCTCCTAAGTGTTTGACCAATGTGTAATGTGCAAATGCCCCCTTAGGGTTTCAGGTACCGTAATGTAGCGGGAAATTCCAGATGTGTGAGGAAGGATATTGCTGGCTGTCTCTTGATCGTGTTGGGGCAGGGGAAAAAGAGTCAGTCTGAGAGTTTCAGAAAGAGGTCACCTGACCATGGCTGTTCTGACAAAGCTTGAAAAGAATAAGCAGGTCATTTGGGTAGGACACTTTTTGGCATTCTGGCTGCAAATGATTTCTCAAGGGGCAGTGATGCAAATGTGCTAAAAACCAGGTCACTCTTGGCAATTGATGTAGTTCTTGGCTATAAATGGAGTTTCTTATGAGCAGGAGTATGCCCTATGAATAGGAGAATGGCACAAAAAATCTGAGAGGATTATTCGCCTACCTAGGTATTTATACTCACCTTTTCCCTCTGATAAATCTCATTTACTATTTAATATGTATGGAAACCCAGAAAAAGCAATAGCAGTCTTTAAGAGAAGTCAGCAGTTCCTTTGAGCACATCCTGTTTTAAATCCTTATTTGATTAGATTGCTTATCCATGTATGTAAAAGGCAATTTATTGCAGAGAGTGGCACAGCAGGCACAGCTTCTGAATCAGAAACTACGTCAGAGCTTTGTGCATCAGTCACATGGGCAGACAGTGATCTGAATTTTTAATTCTGTCTTTGCTACTTGTTTCCAAACTGATGTCCTCAGCTTCAACTTTTCTAGCCCACCACTGAGGAAATACTAAGCACTGTGTAATACCACAGCAGTATTGTACCTAAGCTCAGAAGCATTCAGTTATGAGCAATAAGTAAAAGAATATTATTTCATCTGACCCTTGACAAATAAAATCAAGCTATTGTTATTTTATTATTATGTTCCACTCTGCCTGTCCTGTTCTTCTGCAGCTTGTTCTGGATGCCACACCCACATTACGTGCCTAGTGGAGAAGGCAAACCCAGGCTGACCCCAGATCAGTGCCTGCTTTCAGATATATGTAGTGTGTTGTGGGTCATGTGCTATTTTAAGCATTTGTGTGCTCCAGCTTAGCATGACAAAATTTGAAACGAGACATTTGCCTCTTGACATTTGCCTCTTGACATTTGCCTTGCAACTTCCACTGAAGATTTTTTCAAGTGTTTTTAGAAACAGAACAAGCTGGAGACTCAAGATGTCTGATGACTTCCTTTCTTTTAACATTTCCTCTTTATTCATCAGGCCCAATACCTGTCTGAGTGGAGGGCAAAGTTAGTGCTACCTCAGCTGGTTCTGTTCTTTCAGCATTTATCAAACTAATTTTTGATTCCTTGTTTCTAGCTTGTAATATTGACCTGTAGTCAATCCACAGCCTTGCTGCATTTCTTGCCATGAGTTGAATTAGGATGCTGTTCCCAATCTTAGGATACCAAAATGGTATCCTTCTTAAGAGGTTTAAGGGCATTAGTTTCTTCCTGCAGGCTGACAGTTCAAAACTGCAACCAGTGTAGTTTAAGGACTGGTACTGCAAAACCAAAATATGCTCCTGGAGGCTTTGCAAAAGGAAATTCTGTGTCTTGTCTTGTTTGGTGCCATTCCTTTTGTGACTGTTTTCTTCATCCTCTCCCTTAAAATGCTATGTTTTGAATATGTAATTAGAAATGGCTTTCAGACTGCAATGGGACTTCTCAGTGTCTCGTTTTTCTGTAATTCTTCCTTGTCTTTCTATCTTAAAGTTTAGCTGATGGGAAGAACTTCACCTTCAAAAATGTTAAAGATGTTGAAGCAATACTTAGGATTTCTGAACCTTTCTTTGAAGTTGGGTTGCCATATCAAGGTATCAGAATAATAAAGGGAAGTTGACATAGACTGACTCTGTCAAAAGCTTGTTTAAAGGTTTCCAAGGGTATTATAATGGGGTCATACAGAATGGTGTAGTTCATATCAAGTAAGAACAGTAATTACCTTGTAACTCAACTTGAGTGGGTTAGACTAGAAAATTCTTAAAATTGCTTTTTGTTTGTGGAGGTGGCAGTTCTAGGCTGCTTAATAGGAACCAGTTCTAGCCTTCCTCTAAAACTAGAGGCAAAAATACTGGTAGCATCTGATTGATGCTGTAATGTTATGCATCAGAGTGTTTATAATGCCTTAAATTTTTTTTCTGGTAGAGTAAAACAGTGTTGTTGAGGCATGGGTAAATGAATTAGCACTCCAGGAGTTATCTGCACTGGGACAGACCATGTTCAGTGAACTGGCATGGAGAAAGATAAGAATAGTCACCAGTGATGCTCATCCTCGGGGTAGTTGGGTTTTGCACCAGGTAAAGAACGTGCTTCATCCAGACAATGTAAATAGAGAGAGCAGTTGCAGTAGTTGCAAAAACGCATAGCTGAGGAAAGCTTGACAATTCCTGTTCAGTTTTATACTTTCTGCCATTCTGGAGATCAATGGAATTGTCATCTGTAAATTGCCCCAGGCACTTGGCTAGTACTGTGTAGGGGAGTGTTCAGTTCTGGATGCAAGGAAACAACATCTTTGCCAAAGCAAAAGTATTGAATTTCCACCCTCATCTCTTAAAACCAGCACATTTTTCTGTGACAGCAAGTCTTCTGTTGAGATTTTTTGGGTATCTACACCACACAGAAATTTCTCCGTAAACTTTAAACAGAGTTTCTGGAAGTAGGTCAATTGTATGTAGGTCTTACCAAAGGTTCTGTAAAACCTGCCTTCTAGTTTTAAAGAACCTGTTTGGTATGTCTGTGCTGTATCATACAAGCCCATGTCCCTGCCCTTCTGCTCTGCCTTTTGTGCCCATAAGTATAATGCAACTGGAACAAGCTGTCAAAAGCAGCCTTCAGAGAATGTGTATTTGCACAGGTACCCTGAAGTGACTTCCAGCACTAACTATGCCTGTGCTTTCTCCCGATAATTGATTTGATATATTTATGTGTATCCAGTAACCTCAGCTTTTTGAAGGAAAATTTGAATTTTCTGTGAAGTGGTTATTTATCTTTAATATTGTGCCTTGGAGGCCTATAGCAGTCAGTAGAAAAGATGATTTGTTAGGGTTCTAGCAAAATATATATTGCTGCATCAGTGGTTAAAAATAGCAGAGTTCTTCCACAAAAGTAAATGAATTCCATGTTAAACTTTCCACAGCAATATTTAGATAGATTTTGTTTGCTTAAATATTGACATGTGGCCCAGGTGGAGTGCCTGGTGAGCAATTCAGACCTTTTCCACCCAAGGACATTTTTTTAAAAAGCATTTGACTAATTCATATACCTATATATACACACTCTTAAGCTTTTTTTTTTCCAATTGTTGTTTTCTTCTTTAATCATCACAAGCTTATGGTCTTCACTAAGCTATCAGTTTTGCCACTTTGTTATCGCTATAAAATATTCTTACAGTTATTTAAATACCATATATAATAAGATGCCATTTGTTGGAGCAAGGTGATATATGATGTTTATGTAGGGAGTCAGCCAGTGTCACAGAAGCACAGAATGGCTGAGGTTGGACAGAACCTCTGGAGGATGAAGGACATCCGGTCCATTCTCTCTGCTAAAGCAAGGCCACCCAGAGCCAAGTGCCAGTGCTTGGTCACCCTCACAGTGAAAGACTGGTTTTTATGTTTATGTTTAAGAGCCTCAGCTCTGTCTGCTAGTAAAATACGTCCTTTGCTTCAGCACAGGAGAGAAGGGAAGAAGTCCTGGAAATAGATCCAACATTTTCTTCGTTTAAGCATCTCTTATTTTTTGTCAAGATTATTTAGCTGTCATAGAAAATTAGGTGGAGAATTGTAGATTATTGAAATAGATATAAATGCCCTTCACTGATCCTGATGTACTGAAGTGTTTTCATTAGCAATGTACTATATCCTCCCCATGTTTTGTAGCTAAATGGGCTATTGTGTCCTATCATGGGCACTAATGTTCTCCAGAAAAGACATGAATCCTGATTTTTGTGTGCACAAGCCCTCTTAACATCTCATAAATATTGTGAACCTGACTTCAGTGAGTAAAAGAGCCAGCTTCCTCCAGGGCTCACAGATACTGGGAAAAGGATAAATGGCTCCAGGTGGCTTTGGATTGAGGTGGCTTCTTCATCAGGGAAAGATACAGGACATCTTGTTTTCCAGTTCATAAATTTATTCAGAATAACAAATTAATAAAAGTGACTAAGTTTATTAAGAGAATATTTTCCTCTGGTTTGAATAATGCTGTTCTGTTTCACTTGCACCTATGAAAAATCTGGTCTCATGATCCATGTGTTAGAACTGAAAACTGATAATAATCGTGGACCTGTAATTTATAAACAAAAGTAGTTTTTAAATTTTATGAGCATTTGCTATTTCAGTGAGTATTTAAATCTTTCATTCTAAATAATTCATCTATTTGCAGGAGAGGTTTAAAGGTGTTGCCTTGATTTTCTTCAGGAGCTGATGGTGAGAGCACTCTGCATTAATAGATCCTTCTTGAAGACCTTATTCTGTGTCCTTTTCCATTTCTGTAGCCTGAAGTATCTTTTCGTGGGCAGTTCTCTCTTAATTGCAAGCTGCCATCCACACTACAGATCCCACAAGGAGTTCATGATCATGAGACCTCTCTGGGCTCACAGTGGCAACAAGCTGAGGTTGAGACAGTGTCCACTTAAAAACTCCTTTTGATACCCCTCTGTAAGAGTCTACAGTCTACAGTCACCTTGTGCACAGTGGAAAAAAAGGCATTAAACCTTGAATACTTGTCCAATTATTGGTTGTAGTCTTCCCTATTTTTTCTTATTTGATCGTATACACATGGAAATAGAGATTTGGTCAGGATTTTCTTCTAAATCACCTGTCATTTTCTGGTGTCATGAAGACAATAGACTGGGAAATTCTGTCTTGGAGAGCCTTGTTTCTGCTACTAGGAGGGTTATAATTGTATGACAGTGTTGTATTTATAGGAGTGTGTGTATTATTTTAAATTGGAATACTGGATATATTTGATTGTAAAAAGCGTTATAGGTCAGGATTACCTTATAGCTACAGATTTGCTCTGAATTTATTTCCTGTTCTTTTGTGTCTTCAGTGAAAAGTCAAAAGTCAAGCACTCACTTTTGAGATGATACAGATAAAACATGTGGTGGTACCAAAATTTTTTTTGTAAGTCTGCTTTTACTCTTATGAAGCATAATGGCTTCTCAGCCTTTCTTATTAGTATTTCCTGATAATTGCTTCTAGCGTTACTCTTTAAGGAACCCATATGTTAGTTCATCATGTGCCAAATTTAAGGGGTTGGGTTTTTTTTTTTTTGTTGGTTTTTTTATAGATAACAGAAGTTGAAAACATCTTCCAGTTGTCCAGCTTTCAGATACAATCTTGAGAGCAGGTGACTTTCCAAATGCATAGCTCCAGTCAGAGGGGAGGCTCTAGCTTAGTAAAATGTTGCCCGCTTACAGAAATGTCATTATGCTGAGCTATTGGAGATCTTCTTGATACACTGAATATATGTGTAATCTTTTTCATAAATACGTCATCTTAAATCAAGTTCATAATGTCAATGTCCACAAGTACTGAAGCAGCCCAAAACTGTGGGATCACAGATTGTAAAAGAAGCAAAGGAATCATCTTAATTCTTACCTGCTGGCAAATTGCAAGTATCCGTTGAGAACCAGCTACAGACTGTCTACACAAGCTAATGTAATTTTATATATAATATATTACAGAGCTAGTGTGTCAGTCTCTGGAATTATTATCCAGAGGAATTTAAATAGAAGGAGCAAGAAATGGGAAAGAAATGGAAGTGCTTAAGTTGTGATTTTTTTTTAATTTATTAGAAGCATGTTCTTTTTAGCATGATTCTAATTATTGCAGCTATTCTCAAGCTGCAATTTTTTCTGCTGTATTTTTTCTAAAGTTAGGTTCTTAGCCAGCAAGGTGTTGTCTAAGCCTATGGGATACTTATTCTCTTATTAACCTCTAGAAAAAATCTTGTAGGTCAACTGTTTCATGATACCTTACATGTTAACTTTCTGAGAATTTGAAAAAGGCAAAATCCTTTCAACTTATTGAACAAGATTTTCATACACATAAGAAATTTCTGAAATGTGGAGGGTTTTGGCTGCGACTTTCTCTTGTCCTAGTGGTGATGTCTCTGAAGGATAGAAAGTAAGAACTATGAAATGCTATTTTCCATGGTTCTTGCTCTTTTTGTTTCCCTTTAGCCCTGAGGGAGAGATATATTGCACTGAAGAAGTTTCCAGACAAAAAGACCTGTGGCGTAATTTCACAGGCTGACCAGGAGGTGAGAAGAAAGCTTAGATCTGATGGGATGGTCACATTTCTCTGTCAGTATGGATATGAGCACTGAAGGTTGGGCTCATTTCCAGTATTTCACAGGAATGATCTACTGTATCACTCCTCTGTCATCATCTTCAAAGCATGCAGGCAACGAAGTTGCTAAATTATGTTTCACTCGTACTATACAAATAAATCAGTTCAGCACTGAATACCACAGAATTGTGTTTTGCAGCTTGATAATGTTATAATTATGACTCATAGCAGTATGTAACATGATGATTGTACATGATTCAGCAAAACATCTTAAAATAACAAAATACTTGAAATGCAGTGGAGCTTCGCTCTTTGTGATAAGGCACAGGAGGTCTTGTTTTCATATTTACCAATTTGGGGGAGTTTTGATTCATACAGCTGGCAAGATGCAGACACTCAAAGTTAGTTAAAACCTGACTTCATTACATCAATGCAGCTGCTTTAGAAGATAACATGACATATTTGAATTAGCCCGTAAAGTAGGCGTGCAATTGAAAGCTGCAGCTAAACATGTTACCTCGTACCACATGTGCTGTAATAAATGATTGTGTTGGTATTCTTAGTGAATCCTAATTGTGACATACAGCATGTGCATGATTTAAGCTGCCTGCAGACTAGATTAAGGCAATATGTGTGCCAGTGCAAATGAACCTGTTGTTGTGACTCAATTGCTCTGCAGTTTCTGCTGTTGAGAAGAATGGGAGGGTTGCTGACAGTTCGCAGTTTTGTCATTTTGAAAGCACATGCTCAAAAGCAACTAATTTTGGGAAAAACACATTCCGTTCAGACTCAATGGTCACTGATGGTAAGTGAGGCAATAAGACTTTGCATTTGTTTGAGTTTATTTGAGCTGGTTCCAAGCCCATCTTTGTTGGATCAAGTATATGTTCTACCATGTAGATGACATTTTACAAAGGAAGTTTGATGTTGGGTCAAAACTATGGCATATAATTCAGTGGTATTTTAACTAGTCCTAATTAGAGGCGTTTTGGGTGCACTTCATTTCTTATCTGGTTTAAGAAATTATTTTCTAAAACTTCCACAATTACAATTGCTAATTTTAAAGCTGCTTTTCAAGTAAATAAAATGGTCTTGCACATAATAGTGATTGCAGAGCTTTTCATCTAGTAGATGGGCCCCTTGAAAACACAGCAAACAAATATTACAGTTATTTTTGGAAATTTTAAACAATAAACTATGAACTAAATAAAAATTATGGTTTGAAAGATAGCTAATGGGTTGCTGGCATTCCAGGACATCAAGAGAAGCTGTTCCATACAAAATTCTTGTCATTATAGCTGTGCCAGTTAAGGGCTGGGAAGTATGTCCCAGAGTTCAACATTGGAAACAATGTTGTGTGACAGTAAAAGTAGATAAGGTTTCAATATAACATGCGTTTTGCCACTCCAAAACGCCATCAACTTTGTTGGGATTTGTCATGGTATCTTTTCTAGCACAGTGCTATTTGCAATTATTTGCAAATAGAACTGTGGTCTTGGGGCATTGTAGACAAATAGCTTCTAACAATCCAGTATCTACCAGAAGATTTTGTAGTCAATTTTATTTCTTTTCCTCAGCTCTTTCTTTGCTTTTGGCTCCGTTTGCCTCTTTGTGGGATAAGAGAATAGTCTTGAAAGGGGTTGGAGTGGTATTACACTTTTATCCAGTTCCCCAAACATATTTCACTTCAATTTTTCTGGATGCTATTGTTTAGGAGTATTGACCCATGAGGAAATGCCTGCAGTGAGCCAAATAATGAGTGAAACTTGCTTAGGTGTTCTGAGAAGTCCAAGAAGCATCTTATTAAAATACTAGAAGTGAGCCTGTCTCTCATCCTGAGAAAGAAAAGGTTTAGGTGCCTGAATGAGAATTTCAAGTGTCTGGAGGAGAAGCAGCAACTGTATAGCCTCACACCAAATCCAGAGCTGGTGGGAGGTCTGGGGTTCCAACTGAGTGTGGGCTTTTCCCAAGGTCATAGTTGCTTTTGAGCACATGCTCTCAGAGGGACAAAAAGTTTTGCCATCTCCTTTGTCTCAAAGGCAAGGCTGAGCAGAATGCTACAAGGAGATAATGAGCCAAACAAAAAACATTCATCATAGGAAGATTCTCAGAGAGCTTTTGTCCTGTTGGTTTGATGTGAGATGAAATTTTGAGGAGCAACCTAGAATCTCTCTATTTTCAGCACCTATTAAGATATTCACAATAGAAATAAAACCCCTGAAACAGTCTTGAATGCACATCCTAGCCTCCAGCTGTGTCTGTACTCTCTGCATATTTAGGGATTTGTCTTTTGCACGGTGGGGGACTTGAGTTGGCAGATGCAGAAGGGGGGGAGTACTGTGTCAGTGAGTAGATGTATAGCTTTCCAGTAGTTTAACTGATGGTTCAAGTAGCCATTGGTACTTGAAACAAAATCAGGCCTGAAAAATTGATCTTGGACTTTGTCAGTAGTGTCAATAACTGGAAATCCTAAAGCAAACTTTTTTTTAGCAGTTCAGCAATCGAAGCAATTGTTTGTGAATCATTTACTCAATGCAGACACAGCTGCCTCAGTGTGATGGACTCCAGCAGCTTCTATGCCAGGCACTTCCAATTTCTCACTGTCATTCAGTGTCTGATTCATCCTGTCAGATGGGCTTGACTCATGTGGCCATTGTTTCTCCGCTTGTAAAATGGATGTGATCATAATCTGCTGGTTGTAATATCTGTCTGCCTCACTTGAGCTATTGTGCAGGTCAGTTCTTCTCCAGGCTGTGCGCCACAGCTGAGTGGAAAACAACGGAGCCGACAATGACATGCTCCCACTTGGGTAGCCTTGAGAGGGACCTTGTGTATGATTACTCCCAGCCTTCAGAAATTTGGATATAATCATCATATCATGCTCTGTCAACCTGGCAGGCCCAGCCATGCCTGCACCATGGCCTCTCCTGAGTGCTGTGCCAGTCCTTGTGCTGCTCCTCCACTGCCAGAGCTCAGGTCCTTCATTCCCCTCTGTGCACCATTTGTCCCTTTCCAAGGGCAGGAGCTGTCTGCAGGTGACACTGAGTGGGTCATCAGCAGGTATGGACAGGAGCTGTCTAGGACTAGCACTGCCCAGGGCAAAGGAGTGGTTGGGGCAGAGCTTCCCCAGCACCATACCCTGCCAGTGCTGCCTGAGCTCCAGGTCTTTACAGCTGCTCCACACCATCCTCTGGGGATAGGGAGAACAGTGGGAACAATGGGAGCTGTGCCCCAAAACCATTCCAATGCCCAGGTTTTAAAAGGTCTGCAGTCACTAAGATGCTCAGTACTGTAACACTCTCTCCTGTGGTCCATGATGACGTGGTGTTCTCAGCTGCTGTCATCGGTGGCTCCCTGCAAGGCACGTGGATACCAGACTCCTCCCTCAGGCCACTAAAATCCAGCTCCTTTTTGTAAAGTCTCTTCATCCCTCTCTAATGAAAATTAACATGTCATGTGATAGTGTCTGCTCAGAATATCAAGGTGCTTCATCTGTCTCTCTTCTGATTAAAGGAAGTGGTTTAATTTGAAAAAGGAGTATTGTAAGTGCAGTTTGGAGACAAGAATCAGACTTAACTTCTATGCTGAAGATTTAGTAGGTGTCATAAAATAATACTGTTTTCAGTAAAACAAACATAAAAAGAAAAACAATTCTGTGTGACTGACACAGGCTTTCTATACTGTTCTAGTGAGTCATTCTAATGGGCAAATTAAATCACAAAATTAAATTTTTTATTTACTTTCGTCTTACCATCTGCTCAAGTAATTACTTTTTAAACCGGAAAATTTATTTTAAAACATTATTTTACAAGATTCAGAACCTGTGTTTGTCCCAGAGCTGAGGTTGCAACATTTTGTTTATTTTTGGTACTCTGAATTTAGTGTTATAGGAATAGGGTGGCAGCAAGTTTCATCAGCTATCTCAAGGTGGCCTTAAAGAGCAGAGCCCTACTGCATCATCGTTGATAGAGGCACTGAAGCAGTGGCACCCCTAATGCTCATGAGGTAGTAAGGGTCCTTACTGAGGGTGCTGCATGGTTACATTGTACTTCTGTGGTATAAAGCTTCATGGCATAAACCTCGGAGAAACATAACATTGAAACGATTTTGCTGAGGAGTCCAAAGCTCTGGTGTGTATAGAAAATTAGATGCCCTTCATCACTGATGTTACTAGGAAATGACTGAGCCCCTATGGTGTGGCGTAAAGGGTTTAGCAACAGAGTGGTGATTCACGTCCCTGACTTGCTACATGGGAGAGATGTGGGTGTGAAGTAGTGACAGTCAGGGGGTCCTTAATGAAGTACAGAGAAGACAGTCTTGATAAAAGCTGTTGCATCATCATGTGTACTCATGTGCTCACTTGCATTCTATTACAGTCTCCTATTATGAACTATTTAACTCGGTGGCACCTGCTCACTCTTGGTGCCTTATTAGCAATTATTGGTCTTCATTGCAGTTGCTTACTTGAATGTGCTTTTGTGCAGCAAGTTCACTCAAAGTGCTTGCAAACAGTATGTTCCTACAAAAACAGGTGTCAGTGAAAGGTGGGGGGGGATCAAGAATGGAATTGTGGAATAGTTTTGGTTGGAAGGGACCTTTTTAAAGGTTATCTAGTCCAACCCCCCTGCAATGAGCAGGGACATCTTCAACAAAATCAGCTTGGTCAGAGCCCTGTCCAGCCCGGCCTTGAATGCTGCCAGGTACAGGGCATCTACCACCACTGTTATTGTAAAAAATTTCTTCTTTATATCTTACGTAAAGATATACTTTCCTTCAGTTTAAAACCATCGTCCTGTGTCCTATCGCAAAAGGCCCTGATAACAAGTTTGGCCCATCTTTCTTATAGGCCCCCTTTAAGTATTGAAAGGCCACAGTGAGATCTTCTTGGACCTTTCTCTTCTCCAGGCTGAACAGCCCCAGGTGTCTCAGCTTGTCTTCATAGCAGAGGTACTTCACCTTCTGATCAACTCTGTGGCCCTCTGGATTCATTCCAACAAGTCCATGTCTTTCCTGCGCTGAGAGTAGAGGAACTTTTATGTGAGAAGGGAGTAGGAATAATGAAGCACACACAACCTCTGAGCTTATTTTTAGCACTGAGTTGAACAGTCTGTCCTATACACCTGATGGAGCTGAAAGGTACTTTGTTCTCACCTTGCTTCAAGAAAAGAAACTCCACAATATAGATAATACTGCATAGCTTTAGGTGCTGGTAGCTTGTAAAATAATTTGCCTGCAGATGTCTATTACTGCTTTTTAACAAAGAACTGCTTTTTAACAAAGAATCAGTGTTATGATGAAGTTATATATGTTAAAAAATCAAATGTTTCTTCAGATTTGATGTGTTATAGTAAACCCAATTTAATACAGTGACTACTGTGGAGATTTAGGATTTAAGAGTTGAGATGAGCTTTGGCAGTGAGCATTTCAGAGGAAGGAGAAATTACGAACACATTCTTTCCTGTGGATCTCTTGCCAGTTGACTTACGGCAGCATGTTGAGTTGAAGGGAATTGTACTGTGCTTCCTTCCAAAGGGGTTGGAAGGAGCCAAGGAATGTATATAGCACAGACCTGTGGTCTGTTATGTGGTGGAAATGTGGGTAGGAAACAGTATTGAACAATTTTGGTTGATGTTTCAATGAAATGCCTTAGCTGCAATGCTTATCATGTGGTTTTGACTATTCCAAGCCTTAATGTTTTTATTTATCATAAGAAAACAGAATCTCACAACAGTGAATTCTTACTTTAATAGCATTGAAAATAGGTCCTTAGATATGCTGGCTCTTTCAGATAATTTTTGCATTGAAATTTCCTTGCAGATGAATTACTTCAGAAAGAACAAAACTACTCTGATGATGTTTTGGCCAATATGATCAGTGAACCCAGAATCAGCTATGGAAATGACGCTCTTATGCCTTCATTGACGGAAACAAAGACTACAGTTGAACTACTTCCAGTGGATGGAGACTTCAGCCTAGATGACCTTCAGCCATGGCATCCCTTTGGAGTTGATTCTGTTCCAGCCAATACTGAAAATGAAGGTAAGTACAACAGGGGGAGAAACCACAGAACTTTCTGAGCTTTGTGGTTTCTCTTCATGTTGTTCCCTGAAAATTGATGTTTTTCTTATGTAAGTGGGATAGAGGTTCTGAAATGTACATTTGGAACTGGCTTGCCATGTCAGTTGTGACTCTTTGATGGAACAGAAAGTCCTGACTAAAATCTGTAATTTAGACACACAGTAAATTTCAGAGATGAGCTTACTTGCCTTTAGAAACAAAACCATAATAAATTCTAGGGATTATGAGTAACCGTCTTATAAAGATACATGACAATGACTGAAGGGAGATAGATAAATTGTTAGATTTGTGCCATGATGAAATGAGTGTTTTATTTAAGGTAGAGCTTTTTATTTGCTGGCATGAAAATTATTACAATTCCAGCATAATCCTAGCAGACAGATGATGTTATTTCACTCCATACACTGGTTTTCTGGAATGTACTGCAGAAATGTTCCTACATGCTCATCAATACAACTTGGCTAGTGAAAAGGTTTTTCCTGAGGAGTATTTTATGTTGCTCATTGACTACTTCCTTGAAGTGACTGCATGCTACTTGAATAATCCATGTAGAAATTGGAATTGGTAGTTCACTTAGGCACTGGAGCCAATAAATCAGAAACCTGAGGGACTGGGGTCATGTCATTCAAGTCCTCCTCTTGCCTTTGTTTTCCTTTATCAATTCAACTGCACTGTTACTAGTACTAAGTTAATCACATCAGTGAAAGTTTGATATTGCAAAGCCACAGTTACACACAGGGTCTGGAACTGCAGAAGTCTTCTCAGGCAAATCTGTGATTTGTAGCTGAACTGCACAGACATTAGCATCCTCCCCAAGTCTTTTGAAACCACTGGCTTAGGCTGTAGCTGCTCTCAGAATGAGTTCTGAGCTCATCCTTACACAGTTAGTCTCACTCTAGCACAGTGTGTGAGTGACTGTGAGCAACTGGGTGTGGGAGATGAAATGTGGGACATAGACATGGGTTTTCCAGGTCTGGTGTTGGTGCCAGCTGAAATCAGTGGAGTGAGAAATAGTTTGCTATCAAAGTTTGTCCCAAGGAGACAGAGAAGCCTAGGATCAGGCAAAAGAAAAGACCTGCACAAAGGTCAGTGAGGCAGATATTTAACAGATTTGAGGAGAGGCTGGTCAGGAGTAGAGCTAAAATCAGAGTACCAGGGAGTCAGCACTGCAAGTTAGGGACCAAGTAAAAGAGCAGAGACAGAGCAAACTCAACAGACCAGCCAGCAGGAAGAACCAGAAGGCAGGAGATGGTGACAAGGACTCCAGCTGTGTCTGAAGGGCACTTGCAGCCAAGTGGCATGCCAGGCAGTGAGAGCAGCTGAGTGGAGCATGTCGGGCATTGGCAAGGGGCACACATGGCTCACAGGCTGGCAGGCTGAACCTCATTTCCCTGGGGAAGGAGCTGCAGCTTGCTCTAACCCTAACACATGTATCAAGGCTGTCTGCCAGGAGCAGGTCACAGTCTGGCTCACGTTGTCTGTCCTGCAGGAATTCTCATTTGCAGCTCTTGCTCCAGTTTTTTCCATAGCTGAGGCATCCAAGGCATCAGTTTCCACACCTGCTGCCTGCTTTCATGAAACATGGTGGAGGATTAATTATTTTTGATGTCTGTCCTAGCTTTCAAAATATATTGATTTCAGTCATCAGGTTTAGAAGTTATTAGGTAGACAGGTACACCCAGACATACCCATAGTTAAATCACACAAGCATATTTTTCCCTCAAAAACCTGCCTAAGCTCAAAATCTATTAATGAAAGGTACTTCAAAGTGACACTGAATTCCCACAGGCAGGTGGTTCTCCTTTTCAAATGTATGGCAGCAAATAAGAAACAAAAACTCTTCCTGCCTGGAATAACACACTGTTTAATTATTAGTCCTGTGTGTTCTAATGCAGTATGTGGTTTGTTGCAGCACTTACTCTTTCACGCCTTCAAGTTGCTGGGGTTTAGTTTTGGATTTTTATACCAGGATTGTATTATATTTGTCATGAACTTATTGCAGCAGTCATTTCTGTTAGGCCAACAATTATAATTGTTCAAGTATGCAGAGTTAGAAGTGAAAATCATCTGGTGACTTAAACCTCTTCAGGTCATGGACTCTTCAGGTCCTTCTTGTTTCCCATTATATTTCTCTGTCGTCTACCCAAACCAGAATGTTCTCAATGTGACCATGCCTACAATACCTTCTTTCTTTAGAGACCCTTTCTATACTTTTGCCCATAGCATAAAAGGGGAATTTCACAGCTTTATTTTTCCTTTGTGTTTGTCTCCCACCTCATCGTTCCAGAATCCCAGCACTGACTGTGTAATTTGTCTTCACTTCCTTTGCCTGTTTACTTCTTTGACAGTGGTCTTACTTCAGGCTTTGTCTACATGGCTTCCAAAAACATGTTTCTGTCTTCTTATAATATGGTTTGGAAGTAGCAAGAAGTTAGTAACAATTGACCTAATTTTCTCTTCCTCTTTTTTTCCTTTCCCTCTGATGAACTGATGAAGTTAAAATACTGCAACTCCCTCCTAAAATTTATTATTATTAGCTCCCATGCCTGTTTCTTTCCATGACCATGATCTAATCCCAGGTTTCAACAAGAGATATTAATAATGTATTGGATGGTATGTTGCCATGTAATCCTAAGGTTTCATAACTCCGTTTGAAATTTTCCCAATCTAAACTGCATGTTTGATAGGATAGGTTTTATGCAAATAGTTTTATTTTCCTAGAATTGCTTTTACTGACAAATAAGTGAAAAATAGCCTAAAAATAAATAGACTTTGAAAGTCTAGCATAGTTCAGTATTTCCTGCAAGTGTTTCTTTCCTTGTTTTCCCCGGAGATAGTTTCCCTGGAAATGTCCGCAGAAGTTAATCTGAAGCAACAGGTAATATACTACATTACTTGCATGGCTTTATGGATGTCTAGCATGCTGCAACAAAGTAGGTTGACCAAAACCACACTTTCTGAGGACCATACAGAGGCACCATGAAAAATACCAGGAAACTGTATTTCAGCTATGCAAAAATGCATCTTCAGAGGTGACCCCCAACAAACCCCCAACAGCTGTGAAGCTCTGACACTGTCAAGCAAGCCCTCTGGGCATTTTGCCAGTGACTAACTGGGTTTGGTGGTTTACCCTTTGTATTTTAGCTTGCAGGTTACAGGGACCCTTAATGCCTATATCTAGTATTTATCTAAAGTGAGATTCCTGTAAATGTACTATGTTATCCTTATGATTTGTCCAGTTGCTCCCTTCAACAATGTTCTTGATAGGTGAGCATCACATAGCACGCCTCACCTGCTGGTTTATACCAGTTTTTGATCTACTTTTCTTTTACTTTTGAAAAGAGAAGTAAGTATTAGATAGATGTGGGAATGTGTGGGACCACTCTATGAAGCCTGAGTGGTCAGTGTAAATAAACATGTACTAATTTAGTTTGATGAGTTTACTTGGACAATGCATTTTCAGTCTTATTTCTGTGCACATGGAGTATAGTCAAGAGAAATATAATTCTGGAGCATTGTCTCAGTTTGAAAGACAGATGTCTGCTAAGGAAGGCAGGAGCCTCCCTTGGAATGGAAAATATGACCCCCTCCCTCCGAATTATTATAATTTTGAAATTAATGGGCTTTTAGGCAAAGATATGAGAAAAGGAATAACAGTTATTTGCTAGTATGTATGTGTATAACAAGGTAAACAAACAAACAACAATAATGACACCAAACAGAACCGGAGACCCAAGCACAGCCTCTCTCGGCTGTCGGGCCCTTCCCCCTTGGGTGCAGTGACGGTCACAGACGGCAGGGGGCGCTGTTGGCTCCCGGCCGGGCAGGGCAGGTGCGATGATTCCCCCGCGCCTGCAGGGGGCGCTGTGGCGCGAGCTCGGCTGTTCCTCTGTGTGGTAACAGCTCCCCCCCTCCCCCCAGGCAGCAGCTCTGATCCTCCTCCTCCGAAGTCAAGAGCAAGAGAGCTAGCAGCTGCCACAGCCCCTTCTTTTTCCAGCCCAACTCTCATGGTATCTCTGCCCCTCTGAGAGGTACCCTCAGATAACAGAAGTGCAGCCTGATGCCCTCTTCCCCTGAGCTTGGTCACTTTTGTCTCTTTTAAGTGCCTGGTTGTTATTGTTCCTTAGTAACAAAAATGGGGGGAAATTCCCTAAGTGAAAAGAAAAACAAAAGGAAAAACCCTAACCTCCAACAAGCATCAATGAATGCGCTTTTTTTTATAATAACACACAGAACATATCTGGGTTTTTAATACTGATAAATGCTGTAGTAGGTTTAAATTTCTCCCCTCTGCATTAGCTGTTGTGATGAGGTGGTTCAGTGAGGGCAAGCAGTGAGAACACCCACAGACAAGATTTTCAGAGTTAACTGTGGTTTGCACATCAGTACTGGGGCAGAGCAGGCAGGTTTTAAAATGCAACTGAAATTCAAAAGGTGGTAGCTCAGGGCTCTCCAGAAACCAGCCTTTTTTTGTATCATGCTGTCTGGCATCACAGTCTGCTTTGGAAGACCCTTGGCTCTTATCCTTTGCCTCCAGTTTTCCAGTTTTTGCCCTGAACCTAGTTTGCGACCTTGACCAGGTCTTTTCGCTTCTGTGTCAGTTACGAAATGTGCCAGTGGCCCAGCCTTTACCCCCCGTAAAGTGCTTCCAAAATTATAGATGACAAGAATTATTCATTAGTAATACTTTCACCTAACCACAAATACTGCATTACTCTGAGGTCAGGTCCATGCTACTGTACAACAGAAACCTCTTTCATCCTTTTCCCCTTCACCTACTCCCATTTCTGTTGCACAGGCTTCTCTGTCAGTTCTCCATAGCTGGGGCCGTGTAGGATTGCAGAGAGGAGGGAAATAAAACCCCTCAGCCTCCTAGGGAGAATGCGGGAGTCAGGGTGACAGAGAAGGGGTCTCCAAGAGCAGTTTGGGTAGTCCTTGCTCGTGGTTGTTTCTTCCCTTGGGTCCTTGCCACTGAAAATTACTGCTGACGTGCGTGAGGATTGGTGCTGACAATATTGAAAACCTAGCAGAAGATGTAACTGGGAAAATACTCAAAACTGTAGCTTCTAGCTGAGGATGGAAATTGTGTTTTGTATAGATCTAAGTAAAGAAAACAATTACGTGGTCTACTAGTGGTACTCTGAACTCTGCAGCACCAGACCAGCCAAGCTCTGTGAAAGTCTGCCTTTTTGAAGACACAAGTGAGTCAGATGTGCTGATGTGCTTTTAGTCTGCAGCTACTCTAAAGCTGACTTACTGGGTTTTTTTTCCAGAGGCAGGAGCTCATGCAGTCATCTCCTTTGTGCAAAGGACAAGGGAGCCACTTAGGCTCTCACTTATAAGCATGGTAGGTTGTTTGTCAAACCCACAGGAACACTAAGCCAGTGACACAGGCTTCCTGAGAAGTTCCTGATGGGCAATTCCATTGCTCAAATCAACAGTATCATCAGGTTTGTGTGATTTTATGATGAGAAGTTCTTCTTGATTGAAAACTGTGGGTCTCTCAGGTTTCCTGTGTTACTGCTGCTCACTTACTGCTGGTAAAGGCTCATACCTGAATCCAGAAATTCAAATGAATGAGAATATATGTTAAAAATTCTGAATTCTAAGGAACAGTGTAACACTTCATTTCTGAATTTAAATTCTTTGACACTGTCAAAGATTGGGTAGATAAGAAACGCAACACAATTGGAGCAAAACAGAGAAACAACCAAAAAAAGAGGGGTAAAAATCTGAATGTTTTAATAAACATTTCCAGTATGTTTGAACTTAACTGAGGTAGGAAGCAGTGACTCAAATAGCTCTTATGTTTGCAAATCCTGTTTTTCTGTTAGTGCCAGTGAGCTCCGTAAACCTTAGGTAAGGTTTCCTCCATAAAACCTTAGTAGGGTAATAAAAGAGTTTTGTGAAACTGGATATGACACACAGTTGGATAGAAGTTTGTGTTTCTTCTTTGTTTCCCTTTCAAAAACTGGAAGACAAATATGCTGTTCACAAATCAGAACATATAGGAATGAAATATTGATTGTATTTTCAAAAAGCACTTTACTTTTTATAATGTTATAGCTGGTGCTGTAAAGAATCCCAGTTGAAAGGGAAAAGGAGGTATTCAGTAGGCTTTTAAGTCAATATTGATAAAGAACTCATCATGTCCATTCTGACTGCCAGTTCTGGTCAGACAATGGGAAGAAGTTTGCATGTAATGAATATGGTTTCGTTCTACTGACAGAAATTCTTTAGTCTTAATGGTTTCTCACTTGAAGCAGTAGCCAGAATATAATGTAAAAATGACGCCTCAGCTCTGAAGCTTTCCTTGTGAAGTCACACCTATTTCTTCCTTTTACTTTCAGGATTAATTGAAGGCAGATATTTTCTAGCTGTTGTTTGGTAACTGTTTATGCAGTATGTCTCTCCTGCACTGACCCAACAGAAGGGCACTTGACTTTATAATTTTGGGGGATTTTGTTTATTTTTGTTCGCTTTTTTTGTTTCTTTTCTGCACATGCCTAGTTGAGCCCGTTGATGCCCGCCCAGCTGCAGACAGAGGACTCACCACACGACCAGGTATATGACTTGCACGGCTTTTACCTAACCTGTATTTTTCTGGCATGCATGTGGTCTGCTGGAGCTGAAATTATTTACATGTGCTTTGGTGTACCCCTGTCATAACATTTAATGCTACTACATGAATGAGGGAAGCATCATTCCCTGACAAATTCCCCCTGTGTGAGTGCTGTCCATATTGAGGGCGTTTGGGATGTGTGCTTGCAGCAGGAGTGGGTCCCAGGCCCAGAACTGGTTTGTATCGAAGGTCTCATCCCTTCCGGCAATAACACTTTGGCAGATGCAGGAGATGGTAAACTAATATATCCCTTAGCATAGTTCTAATTTGGGAATGTATGATAGAAATGTTGAATCCTCTATGTAGAATGAGCAGGGCTAATAAAGAATTAATGTGCACAATTTCAGAACTGCAGGGGGCATTGGTATTTTTTGCTGTGGTACTTACCTTACTTACCTCCAAATACCTAATAATCAGTGTTATCCCTCTGGCTTTCCTGAGGACGCCTGAGGACACAGTTATTCCATTCTAGGACAGAGCAGGGTGATTGTTTCTCCTCTGTAGGTACCACTGTCTTTGTATTGATTTCAGAATAATAGCAGATCACTAGGTTGCAAATGTTTGGAAAAGTTAAAATGGGACAATTCCAGTTTCCAAAAGGAAAAAAGATTTTAGCTTTCATACTAACTTTTTTTTTTGCTTTTATGGTTGTTTTTCCTCTGTTTTTTGTTCAGAATTATCTGAAACTGTTGATTCCATTGAGAGGAAACGGCTTTTTATTTCAGAAGAGGTTACTCTCCAACTCTTTGACACAGTGAGAATATATTTTAGGGTCAGGATTATTTCAGTGTCACATCATAATTGTGTTTTCTTTCTTAGATCAGATTAAACTGATCTATCTGTATCCTTTTTCCCTTCGTCTTGTCTTCCAAACATCCATTAGATAGCATCATGGACAGCACACTCCTAGTGGTTTTAAATCTTTCATATAACTCACCCATGTTTAGCAACTACAGAATTTGCTACAGGGGGAGGTAAAATAAGCTCATATGTTGCAGCAATTGGGATATGTGTCAAAACTGGCCAGGTAGTGTGCTCCTAGCACTGTTTTAGGAGTCTGACATCTTTACTTGTGTTTAGTCTTAATTCAGTCCATGAAGAGAGCCTGAAACAGGTACAGAGCTACAATGCCAAAAATCTTGGGATCAGGGAAAAATCCCTCCAGTACTGCATTATCTACCTTCTTCACCAAGAGCAGTAGAAATATCGCAGATGAAACATACGTATGTTTAATTCAAATTTTGTAATGTTAATTCAGTTTAGCAGTTTTTAATAATATTAAAATCTATGATTATTTACAATTTTAATTTCAGTCATCTTGAAAAATCTCCTGTTATGAGGCCCATATTTATTACTCAAGATTATTCTTTCCTGCCTTCTGCTCCCTCACAGACACACGTCTCAGAAATCCTCAGTGTCCCTTCTCTGGAGAAAGGATTTTCTCACACTACCACACTCTACTTTCAGAGTGAAGCTGTATGTTTTAGTCGAATGCATTAGAGCGCTTTGTTGGTTGGGGTGATACAAATAGTACTAAAAGTAAGCCTAGAATAAGTCATCAGTGATCTTGGTCAATGTGTGTGATAGACTAAGGACAGGTAAAAAATATTTCAGCATGTGACCATTATGGCTTGAAATTTCCAGCAGATGGTGTAACTTTAGCACTGTGAAAATCGCATGGGTTATTTTCTCAATGTTCTGCTAAAGTGCAAAAGTAGTGCTTAACTTCCCTATGTCTTTAATCACCATTTCCAGATTTAGAAAAATTTTTTCTTACTGATACAGATTGTCTATATATGTCGATGTGGTTTTTCATCATCCTTTAAAAGCAATTTATGTGTGACAAAATTTCAGTTTAACAGAGAAATTATTGCAATCTGAGTATCTTCATGAACTAGGAATAGAGGAAAGCAAATGGATGCTAATTTAAACTGTGAAGTACAAAAGGGATTCTGATAGTTTGAAAATGTGTTTTAATTTTCTTGCTAATTACAAAAAAAATTTCTATATTAGAGGTTCAAAAAGGAAAAGAAATACTTTTTGTGCAGTAACTGTCCTTTTGGGATAGTATCTTTTTACGTTTTGGGGCTATTATTGAAAAAAAAAATCTAAAAAAATAGTAGATTACTCTAGACTGAAAAAGCATTAATGAAAGACCTGCAGATTCATGCATCCAGCTACTTGAAACTTTTTGTTTTAATTGCCCAGCTTCTTGTTGGTTTCCTGAAAGGGTTTGCCCTTTCCATGGGCTTGATGCTTCTATTTGCTTGGCTCAAGGGACCTGCTTCTTCAGGGTGAAAATATTGGTGTCATGTCAACCCGCAACACTCCAAGCCTGAATAAGAACAAGCGAATGTTTTGTAGCTGTTTGAATTTCTTGAAGAAAATGAGCTCTGAAAGGACTAAGACAAACATGCAAACGTGTGCCCTTTTTTCTCTTTTTGATTTTATTTTCAGTATTTTTTGCTCACACAACGTTCTTATAATGATCAGTATGTTTTTCTTACAGGCAGATCAAAATCATGCAGATCATCTTTGTCACTTTCTTACAAGAGAGAGTTTGGTCACAGTACAGAACAGAATCACAGACTAATAGAATACTGGGTTGAAAGGGGACCTCAAGAATCATCTGGTCCAACAAGTATTTAGGTGGTAGTAGTATTTGTGATACCTAGAATCTTTCTCCTTCACTACATCATTCTCTTTCAAGAAATAAAGTCTGTGAGTAAGTTAGAAAAAGTAAGGAGTTGTCCAGTCCATAGAGCAGAAAGTAAGGACCAAGTTCAAAGCACTTCTTGAAATTTATGGCAGTTGTCTAAACCCCCACCTCTGTTGTGCTCCACCTTGGCTGTCCACAGTAAAAGCTTGAATTGGAATCTGATCTACATCAGTCCTAGGGAAAGAATATTGTCTGGACAAACCCCATTTTCTAGTATGGATAAAACATCTGTGTAATTCACATGGGTGTTAGAAAAAGACTCTAGTGCCTCAACTTACTGTCCTTCCCCTTCTAATTCACAAATGGGCAAACGAAATAAGAATTATGCCTAAAACTGTTTCTGATCATCTCCTTCCTAAAAAGGAAGTAAACGAGATGGTAAAACGTCAAAAGGAAGAAAATATCTAGATGTACTAAGTAGTCATCAGTGAGGAATTTTTTAATACAGCACAAAGTTATAACATATATCTTGCTGTATGTTATATGATTTATAACATATTTCTTGCTGTGTATAAATTGCTTTATACAGGGAGATCCTAGAAGGCTCCAGTCCAGCCTGAGAACTTCCATAGGACGAACTGTGTCTCAAACAGAAACAAAACGAATACCTCTTTCCTTGATAACCTCACTGTAACAACTTTTTCAGTAGTGTTTCCTTCTCTCCTGTGCTCCAGCAGTCACTTTTTCATGATGAACACTTATTTTCTTGCAACTGAATTTCGGGTATCTGTTCATTAGTAATTTTTTCTTTGTGTGTGTGTTCATGTACATATAGAGACATATGCACACATAAAAATACATATAAAAACATCTCCAGATGCTCATGAGCAAGCTTGTTTTACTTATGTTAATTCAGCAGGTCTGATCTGTGGAAATTGAGTGAAGATTAGAAAACATGCCATCGGAAGGGATGTTGCTTAGTATTAGCATATCTTCTGTAATTCAAAGTGATAAACAACAAATGGTCTGTTCAGGGCAGATCGTATTTTCATCTGTTGCAGAGTCACAGTTGTAACTATACATTCACAGCTGTAATTACATCACTTGCAGGATGCCCGTAATTCATATTGCAAGGATTTTATGCTATTAAGTATGTTATTTTCTTCCATATAGTATAGTTTGGACATGTTGGTGGCTTTGCATTATTCCAGTTCTTTGTCAGTTGATCATTTTTGCAAACATTTAATTATTTTGGGGAAACATTGCACATAAAGCTGCTTCTGTGTCTTTGGCCCTTCTGCTAATAAATCATGACTTGTCTATCTTTATTACATTACATAAAAGCTGAGGGATTTTTTCCCTCATGCTTGCAGAGGCTCTGTAAGCCTAATGGCTGTTCTGCAGAATCGTTAGCACATACGCTGCAGTCTATATGAGCTGAGTGCATAGAGCAGCTTAGTTAATTATTTTCTTGCCAGAAACTGCCAACGTATTTTTTCCTGTCTTTCTGAAGTTAGTTCAATACTAACATCACAAACAAACAGTCTTTAAACAGTTGCTTTAAACAGTCTGCAGCTACTAAATAAAAATCATTAATGGATTTTTCCATTAGATTGTTTTGGTTTGTTTTATAAATTAGATTTTTGCTGTCTGTGAATGCAATCATAGGTGCATATGCACAACATGTGGATTGACATGCCAGAAAGATTATCAAACCAGATTTTACTTGTTTTGATTATTCATTTCTACACACATGTATTCTGAGAAAGAATTATTTTATATTCTGTTCCAATGTGATTCTTTTGTAAAAAGGATAACACTTCTATTGCACTTATTTTCTGCTTTCTTCAATTTGAGGAGCCCCATAGTCATCCATGAAGTAAAAGTGAAACCAGCATTTCACTGACAGCTTAGGAGAGACCAGAAAGTTTTGGGTTCACACAGTTTTAAAAGTGCATATCCCTCAAAGATATTTGAGTTGTCCTTACAAAAATTAGTATATAGTCTTCATTTTCATCTTTATGAGTGTACAATATTAATTCTTATTTCATTTCAAAATTAAATGACCTGCACAAAGTCATGGAGTCATATGGAAGTAATAGATGAACTTCTAGTTAGAACAGGCAGCTCTCTACCCCAAGGGGTTGTTCAAAGACTGCATTCCTTCCTTTCCACCCTTTTTATCTCAGATGAAGCTTAACCCAGATAAAGCTGTTTGCCACACATGTAACTTTGATTCAAAAACTCTCGTTCTTGCCATGACTCAAGCACAGTTCATGGACATGGAGCCAAATGTTTTCCTGAATGCAGTCAGTACTGCAGTCATTCAAACTGCTACTTTGGCTTTCTCTATGTAGAGACCACCCAGGTCTAGTTGTTTAAACTGTGCTTCACTTAGAGATTTAATTTTTAATTTTTAACTCTAGGTGTAACCTCGGGCACAGCTAACACTGTCTCAGATCTGTGCAAAACAGTATCACGAAACCTTTCTAACTGTTAATGTTACCAGTAGATGAAGTAATTGCAAGCAGTATGGTAGATAATATGCACCTAGTTATATCCTTGGTGGAATTCACTGTATCCTCTTTTATTTAGTCTTCTGAAAGCATAAATATGTATTTACACAAACACAGAAGCTCATCAATGGGAGTATAAAGTGTTCCCCAAAGCAGCTATTTGTTTTTTATTTCATATGACTAGCTTTTCACTCCTTATGATTTTTTTTCCTTTAGGGCAAGGAAAAATAAGGGTTTCATACTCTCAATTTTTTGATGTTTGGAAATTTATGTGTGCACATGTGCATAGGTACACATATATGTATAAAAGCAGTTAATATTGTTATTTAAAAGCAGTATCAATAAGAAGCCCATCATATTTAGCTCATTTTGTTGAATTTCATTAGAAGCTTTTAAGCCCATGGTTTTTGTAACAGAATAGTTTTGTCAGTTTTTCTAAGGAGCTGTGAGTTAATGTATTTGCCAGCTGAATTGAAGCATTTTTAAATTGAAGTGATTAGGAATGCAACTCCCTAAAGATGGCATGTAATTCAGACGAAAACTGTTAATAATTATCATTATTTGTGAATTTGCAATGAGGCAGTTGCTCTCACTTTTCATCTTGTATATTGGCTTTTGTGTTTGGGTTGTGTATTTTAGAATTGGTAGTGAAAAAACATCATTCTGTCCCAGGTCAGGATTAAAGTTCTTGTCAGAGAGTGAACTGTTCTTTGTGTGCTTGTCTTCAATGCAAGGGTAAAGAGGTATTAGGAATCCCTTGACTGTTTGCATCTTACCTCTGATCAAAGTTTTAAAAGGACCCTGAAGTTTTTCCTTTTTCAGTTACTACCCTTGAAAAGTATATCTTTGATTTTAGCATGCAAGCCTAAATGTGTGGTCACCAGGACAGTAAAGTGAATGAACTGGTAATAAAGAGAATCTCTTAAACAAAAGTCTCAATTCTATAACATTGTGGAAAGGCGTATGAAACCCCATATATATTTTTATCTCATAACAGGTATTTAATTGATTCCAGTGCAATGTCATATTTTTCCTTACTATATAATCAGTTATTTCCAGAAGTCCAGGAGTTTACCCTAGTTGAAGTTTTTTTCCTCACTTGTAAGGGAGGTAGAAGGAAGGAAATTGCTACTGGGTTTGTTAGTGCAACAGCTGGAAAAAAAAGATTTTTCTGTTTCTGACCTTTTTCTGGTGCAAATTGCCAACAATAGGTTTTGGTAAGTCTTAACATCATTAACTTCCTAATGTCAGGTCCTAGCTTGTGTTCAGATTTCATGGCATTTTGTGGGGCCTTGGTCACTTGGCCCAAACCAAAAAATTTCTGCCTGATCTCAAGGCAAAAAAAACATGGTTTAACTTGCTACATGCTGAAAGCATGGCTCCCATGCTACTGTTTGATTGGAATGGGAGGAGGGAAAGGAACCAAATCAAAGAAACGTTGCTCTAGGGAACCCTGAGCCTACATTTTTCCAGCAGCTGAGACTGCTGGTGAACTTATCACCCTCTGGTGCTCATTGACGTGACCTGTTCTGCCCCCAAAATGCTGCTGTAACTCCTGCCTGAGGCATTTGACTGTTGAACAGAAGCTGACAAAAATCCACAGTCTCAGCTGTTGCAGCTTTGCTTTCAGTAAAAGTGGTCAGACTCCAAGAGCAAAAGTGCTCGTGTCCATTTTCCTACCTCTAGCAGTGGTACAAACAGGGCATATACAGATTTCACTTCTGCCTTATACCCCGGCACATCCACTGAGCTTTTGGCAGTTAGCATTTGATAGGTTCCAGGACTGAAAATTGTATTTTCACTGTTGTGTTCGGTAACCCTGATGGAACCTTCCTTCTTCACATTTGTTCATTTGTATTTTGAACATCCTCGTGATTTGTGCCAGTGAGTTCCACAGTCAAATTTTGCATTGTATTGAATTTATATATATATATATATATATACACTTTCTTGTGTTACTTTTCAATATGCTGTATCACTTTCTTGTGTTACTTTTCAATCTGCTGTATCATAGTGTCCTGTATTTCTCAGAAGAAATAATGAATGACCATTTCCTGTAGACTTTCCCCTTGTCATTCGCAGTCATACACTGTACTGTGTTTCACCTCCTTTGCCTCTTCCAGTCTGAAGACTCACAATTTTAGTCCTTCATATATAGAAACCATTCCATACCTGTGATCATCTGTGTCTCCCTGCATTATATCTTTTGTAGTTCTTCTGCCTTTGTGTGAGGTGGGGTGACCAGAACGAATAGCCGATTTAAAAT
Source organism: Machaerirhynchus nigripectus (assembly GCA_013397975.1). Lineage (NCBI taxonomy): Eukaryota > Metazoa > Chordata > Aves > Passeriformes > Dicruridae > Machaerirhynchus > Machaerirhynchus nigripectus. Next base: position 216,471 of record VZRQ01002275.1, read on the forward strand.
GATGCCTTAGGTTTTAACTTTTAAATTTTTCAAATCCTGTACTGCCTAGTGTGTAACTCTGATGTTTCTTATGGTCTGTTAGCTGCTGTTCTCTCATGCTGGTTAGACATAACAAACCTCTCTAGATTTCCACATCAAGGACACCGGGCCCCAATATAAGTAAACTAAAAGCCTCTGAAGGGGAGCAAACTTGGGGTAATGTATTCATTTGAAAGCAAACCAGTGAGAGACTCCAAGTCAGAAATACAATTTAATAGGAAGAATAAAATAAATGCAACAGTACAAAAAAAAAACCACTGACGGAGTCAGAATAGAACCTGACCCCCTGTCAGTCAGGGGGTTGGTAGCAGTCCAATTAAATGGTGGCTGCAGTCCTCCTGGAATGATGTTGAAGCAGTTGAAGCACTGTTGAAGCACTGTTGAAGCAGTGATCCTGTAGAAGGGTCCGGTCTTCCTCTGAAGGTCCAGTGGTGGTGTAGAAGCGTCTGGTCTTCCTCTGGGAATCCAGTGGAAAAAGGCTGTCTGTGGTGTTCCAAACCTCCAAGTATATACAGATGGGAGCGCTCAGTTCCTCCTCCTGGGTGGAGCATCTCACAGTGGGATGGTGAGTCATGAGGCAAGGCATTGATGGGCCGATTAATAGGATATAGTCTGGAGAGAGGAGGCAAGGAACATTGCTCCACCTGGTTTCAACAGCTCATTGAAGATGGTAGTGAATACGCTGCAACCCAGGACAGGTAATTACATAATGAACTGAGGTTATAATTGGATAATTAACCCTGATATGTAAATGAACCAAACTTATAAAAGTGTGAAGAACCCATGACCCAGGGTGCATCTTGGGTGTAGCCTTTTTACTGCAAAGGGTGTACCTTTGAAGGCCCTTCAAATAAATAACCTACCTTAACTATCTTGTTTTGTCTAGTCTCCGTGTTTTAGGTGGCCACCTCAGGCATCAAAAATGAGGATGCATCATTTATACAGCGGTGTGACAATGTTTTGTTTTTTCTATTTTCTCGTCATTGCTCCTGCCTTTCTCTTTGCCTTTTTGACTACTACTGAGCCAAGTGCCAACAGAGTTACCTGCAGTGACTGCAAGGTCTCTGTCCTGGGTGGAACAGAGCTAAATTAGAGTCTTTATAGCTATAGGTATAGTTAGGGTTGTGTATCCCCACAAGCACCACTTTCCATTATATCAACACTGAATATAATTTCCCTTTTATTGTGCTCTTGGAATTTGTAAGATCCTTCTGTAATTCTTTGCAACTGGTTTTACTTTGACTATCCTCTTTTTTTCTTTTATTTTTTGTCAGTAAACTTTGTCATGCCACTATGCACTCCCCTATCCAGATCACTTTGCAAACAGCACACCACAGATCCTTATGGGACCCACTGGTAATGTTTTTCCATTGTGAAAAAGAGATGTGTATTTACACTTCATTTCCTTTTTTCTTAGTCAGTTATGGAAAGTCACGTAGGACTTTCCCTTCTAATCCTTCGCATTTTAGCTTCTGCCAGAGCTTTGATAAGGGACCTTCTCAAAAGCTTTTTGGAAATCCAGATTCACTCCAAGCAGAATCACTGTTGCCCATGTGATTCCTAACTCTTCCAGTGACCTCTAAGAGTTTTGGGGGGCAGGACTTCCCTCAACAAAAGACAAGCAGATTCTTCACTGATTTATCTTAGATGTGTGTGGATATGTTTTAATCAATATTTATAGCTTCAGGTGGATTTGCCAGCTGTAGTAGCCAAGTTGTGCAGTTCCTCAGGCCTTTGCCTTGGAGGAATTCTCATGTAGTCCTTTTGCCAGGCTGTCTATGAGGGGCAGCCAGTGTGGCCGTGGACAGTCGTGAGCAGCCGCCTCTTCAGCTGCTGCAGCCAAGGGCAGTGAAACAAGTCCTGGGAAAGCCCTTTCTCCCCAGCTACTGCACTGCTACTCCACTACTGTAATTTTCCCCCTTCCCTTTTAATCCTGAAACCAAAAAGATGGGAGGGGTTGGCAGGTCGAGCTTCCTTGCAGGCAGATACATGTTCTCCTTTGTTGTGATCCACTCTAATCACAGAAGACCAAAGAGAACTAACTGAATAAAATGGAACAAACCTGGATGTTTGAAATAATCCCCAGAACGCAATTAAAACCAACCTGGATGTTTGAAATAATCCCCAAAATGTGATTAAAACCAAAAGAGGTTAGCTGTTGATGCCAAAAAAATTGATATATTTTATTAGTTAGTAAAAGAGGCAAAGAGAAAGAAAGAAGAAAAGACAGAAAGAAAGAAAGAAATAGAAATGGGGGTGTGGGGGGAGGGAGGACAGGGAGAGTGACAGAGACAGATTAAGTAGAAGCATATCACCTGTCTGTGGGTCCCCAATGATGTTTCCTTGTTCCCCTCCCCCTGGTCTTGGTGTTGAGGGTACCCTGCCGAAAAGCATAGAATCAGATGGATTAATACATGTTTGGGCAGGTGGGAACACACAGGTACCTCCCTGAGGGGGGCCAGTTTGACACTGTCCCTTAAAAGACTCTGGATCTGTTGCATCATGTAGTATCTCATGCAGTCCTCTGGGGCAGGGTCTGGGGATCCCTTTGGGGGGGGCCTTTGATGGGCCATGACAGCCCCTCAGCTGTGCCCCATGTGAATGTCCCATAGATGTGGCTTTCCAGGAGTGGGAGGCCCCGCAGCTGGGCCAGTCTGCACAGTGGAGGATGGGTGTTCACTGCCTCTGACCTGAGGCTTTTTCGCCCTACACAGAAAACAACTGCTGCTCTTCCCTTTGGTGTAGGGGTTGGTGCAAGCCTAGCAGCAGATAAGCCTGGGGCTATAGCTTTCACCCCTGAAGGTGCTGGGCTCAATCCTCCTGTGAAAGTATTCTTCTCCCCAAGCCCAGACCTGAGAATAGTATCACTTTATCTTATCTCAAATCAATTTACAGTCCAGGGCCTCAGTCAGGAGGCCCATTCAAGGTGTGGTGGTCTTTGGTGTAGCTTTTGTTACACAATTTTGCTATAATAGGCAAAAGTCCTTAGTAAAAATATTTAAGCCATAAAGCATAATAGTTCAGTCTCTAACATCCTTTTCCTCATTTCCCATTGATGCAGGTATAGGGGGTACTTTGAGATGATGCGTGAAAGAGAGTAAATTTTATTCTTAATTTGGAAAACTAGCCATAGCTGCTTCAAGGATAGAAAGTTAAACCTGTTTTCAGATACCATGTGGGCTTTATTTCCTGCAGCTCCATTTCCTCCTGCATTTCATTGACAGAATGTCATTGTTTGTTTTCAGACTGCAATTCCTCAAGTACTTTACAGTTCTTGCATTTAAAAATGGTCTCCCATGTATAAATGTCATAATATATTTGTGCCAGTACTGTGATGAGATCAAAAATCAGAAACTTAATATTAAGAAATTTGAGGGGTTGAAGTGCTTGATTCCTAAAAAAAACCCCATACAGTAAGGTAAAACTTACGGGGCAGTTAGACTCCTCAAGAAAATAACCATAACTTTTTAATAGCATGAAGATGATTCTTGTTCTCTCCTTTGCATGGTTTCCTATGAAAATAAAGATCAGAACCTTAGAGTGGGATGTCTGTACAGTCCGGAGAAGTTCTTGGGAAGATCTGTTCTTTATGGTTCATAATTCAAAAATAAACCACCACTTAATTAAAAAAGAAATTGCACATTCAAAGGCAATAAAAGGACAATAATTCTTGGATTGAGTGCTATTTTAGACTGTGGAGCTCATTGGCACATGGAAGTCTTAAAGAATTATTATTGAGAGTTCAGCAAGATAGTGGAGCACAGGAGCAGTCAGTAGTGTTGAGAATTTTAAAAGAGGTTCTTCCTCTTCATCAAAACTTAAGTTCAGCACAAGATTCTCAGAATTTAACCTTGGAGAGAGGAGTTGGTGGTGAGAAAATGCTGAAATAAAAACAAGGACTATGAACTGATTTGTTCTTATTATATTCAGTAGAGAGAAGAAATAACATCTCATAAACACCATTCTTCTGCAGTGTTTTTACCTCCAAGAAATACAAATATGGGTGCATTGGTACTGAGAAGGAAAACAGCCAGCTCCGTGAATACCCATATATTCTCTCTAAGCCAGAGCCAGCTCTTCAGGCTTCAGAGACACATACAGAATTCACTGCTCTGTTGCTGTTAAGTCTGGCTCACTCTCCTAACGCCTTTTCCAAGAGGAAATTTTGGCCTTCTTTCCAGCTAGACGAGTGCAGCATCTCCCCTTCACACCCATAAGAGAACAGGATTGCAAACCATGTACAGTTATAATTGTTGCAAGCTGTGCTCGCTTGCTTTTCCATATGTTTCTAATCGAGAGAAAGTTATCATCTCTCAGAGAGAAGAAGAAGAATCTTTAATTCTGAGCAGTATGAAATCTGAAAACAAACAGAAACTCTGTAAACTTCACAAACATTTTAGTAACTTGTGCACGTTTGTGGAAAAGGTTGCAAGGAACCAAGAAAAAAAGGTATCTGGAGTTCTCCTACTCACACCATGAGTATTCTGTTTTTTCCTCACACCAGCCTGAGCTTAGGGAGGAGGAAGATTTTGGCCTAAACAACAAATTTTCTTGACATTGTTAAAGAGGCTGTCAGAGCAGATCTGTCTGCAGCCTGTGAGCCAATTCAGGAGATCTCTGTTGGTCCCTCGCAGCTCAGAACATGCAGTGTTTCATGCTGGAAGCCTTTGATGCCTGTACCAATATAGCTGCTGTGGATTAAGGATCGTTTAACAGAGGAGAAATGTTACTAGCTCATTCTGTGTCACCTCAGTGGGACTGAAACACCAGATATACCTCACTTTCCTCCCAGCTCCCCTTCATGTTGCATCACACCTCCTCTGTGTGAATGGCACTGTTGCCTTCTGCTCTTCAGCAGTGGGGTTAAGCAGAATCTTCCTGAGTCTGAATCCTGACTTTAAGGAATTGTCTTTGTGGTGCAATGCAGGTTCCGGGTTGACCAATGTTAAGACAGAAGAGGTATCTGAAGTGAAGATGGATGCGGAGTTCCGGCATGACTCAGGATATGAAGTTCATCATCAAAAGCTGGTGAGTAAACAAACAGTGCTTTCCACATGTGCATTTTGAGTTGCTGATTCAATCTTGAACTAGTGAATCACTTATGCCCATGTTTTGCTTGAGTGATGTGGATGCTGAAAGTGCCAACAGAAAGTTATCAAGTGAATAGATTACGATTTTTATTTTTTCTCTCTTCAATGAGAGTAAACCTGGAACAATGTCAGCAGAGAGGATGGAAAGTCACTGAGCCTCACGTGAGAGGAAGTTCCGACAGTTCCTGTCCTTTCACTGCCATGTCACTGGATGTGCTTATTTGGAGAATACTTGTCCCACAGTCCATCTGTCTCATACTGAAAGAGAAGAGATACAGAGGAAGGAAAATACTAAGTTTAAAGAAAGAAAAGAAAAAGCGTTTGAGACACATAGCACAGTGCAGCAAGAAATAGAATGACGCCATTTCAGGAATAGAGTCCTTTCCTATCCTACCACAGATGGTCACGATGTATGCATGAAGCATAACCTTTCACAAAAATGGCTGCTTGGGATAAAAGGAGATTCTCCACTGGCCTTAATTTTAGTTTGTGTTTAGCTTTTATCTGTGTGTTTTGTTCCTTAAGGTATATTAAGTTATTATTAACTGGGGAAGGGCAGGTAGGAGCAAAATATTGTTCCCCATTTGAACTGTGCTTGTGAACATAAAAATGACAACCAAAAGCACTGTAGGTAAGAAAAGCATCTTCTAAAAATTTTTTTTTGGTCCCTTAATAAGCAATGAAGAACCCATACAGCAATGTTGACTATAAACCTGTTCTGCTTCTTCTTTTTAAAGGTATATGACGGGATGAGGTTTCAGTTCCATAGCTTTCAATATCCTGACATTAAACTTGAACGCTTTTCTTGATATATTAAAGCTAAGTAGTGCTGAAAATTAAAATTACAATGGGACTCAAATTTGCATTTGAACTAGGCAATCACTCTGAAAAGATATTCTGCCATCTCTTTGATGCCAAGAACTGAGAATTCCCAACTTGATGAGTTAATCCAAAATGCATTAGCACTAATTTGGGAAAGTCTGATGTACTTAGCTCACATGGGTTAAACATGCTGATGGAGCAAACCTATGCAGGGTGTAGAAGGGAAGGAACTTGCAGGAATGTGTGCTAGATACAGTAGTTACTGGTTGTCATAGGCAGTTTTCAGCAGCACCCTTCAGTGCATAAGTGGTTTGATACCATCCCAAGGAATTTGGTGCTGGGAGCTCCCAGCTGGCGGCTGATGGGGAGGGCATTACAGTCCCTGCACATGGTAATCTCCTCATGCTTAAAATGGGACCTTTCCAGCTTTTCATAGCATTTTTTGCCATACTTTTTACTGATAGGTACAACGACTATTTAAAAAGTAGTGAGCTGTCTTCTAGGTTATCTTTTCAATTGAGACTGAGCAGGGATTCTGGTATTGCTGAGCAAATACTGGACTGATGCTTACACGGCCTTGCTTCCCTGCCACACACCATGTCCTGTCCACTGCCCCTCTTCATTTATGTTAATTTGAAAGCAGGGGCAGAAAGTACTTTGATCTGTGTTTCCATTCTGTGCCATGGTAGAATTTCCTGAAACAGTCTCTTAAGGATATTGCTTTGAATTCAGTTGCACATTGTATTTTACATGCAGACCTCTGAATTGGGTTGAAATTATTTTCTCCTTTATGGAGGTTCACGTTTGAACTGTAAGTTCAAACTTTAAGTTCAATCATTAAGTTGATTTTCATGGCTCAGAGTGCTTAAGGCCTTCCTCTCTTGTACATGTATATTAGCTGGGGCATTTCACAGTGCTCTGAAATAGTATAGTAACAGAATTTCAGTCTTAGGCAGGTAAAATTCATGGAAGAAATTACTACTTTGCGTTGGCTCATGCCAACATTATCCATTTCTCGTACTTTCTAGTGAATTTTTAACTTTGTTTAAACACATTTCTTGCTTGTGACTAGGAACAATATAAATATTTATATTGCATGCTTTAATACCTTTCTGAGGAAGGTTGTGTTTCTTAAGAGTGCAAATGTTATACAGCTCATTATAATTCTCAGCTGGTTTCTTGCTTCCCTCTGTATTTTTGTTAAATACTTGTCAAATTAGTCTTTCAGCGTGAGGTAGTCATACAATTTTTTGAATGTAATTTATTCTCTAATCCTTTTTGCCCATTTTGGTTAAAAATAACCATCATGAAAACGATGATGATCATAATAATAATTTTAAAAGCCTGCTATTGACAAGCAACAAGAGTTGTAATACATGCTCAGGTGTAAAATAATCCTATGTATTCTTTGAATACAGAACAGGCAGTGAAAACAATCACCTATTTTTCATACCTGCTTCTGTTTATAAAAGCCATTCTTACTAAATGCATAGTAAAGCATCTTGCGGTCCTGTGTTTCGCCTTATCAGTGCATATAATTCAAGTGGATTTTCTCTGGTTTTCACACAACTGTTACCTCTTAGGTTTCACATAAGTGCATCATGCAGATACAGCTCATTCTCTTTGCCCTGCAAAATCTTGAAGCACTCCTTGGTGGTCACTTAAATCAGCGATAGCTTTTGTTGGCTCATCTCCTTTGGTGTGAGAATTTTCTCCCAGCTGGTCACGTGCAAGATTCACTGTAGTCCTACAGGTCCTTCACTAGTCTTTTATCAAAAAAGTGCATTGCAGTCCACAAACAAGCCACACAGATGTAAGTTTATGACCATGCACATGATTAACATTCTGAAAATAAAGAAATGTGTGTAGTCCTAGGTTACTCCACTCAAGCCTATCACTCCCTGTGCAATTAGCTTGACTCACTTACTCAAGGAAAAAAGGCAGCTACTGTCTGAGACCTATGTGAAACCAAACATGGAGCTGAGTCCCCCTTTAGCACAGCACTGCTACACAACAGGCCATATATATTTTCCAAATTGCTCCTCTCCAGCTTTCAGAGCTTTATGGCACAGCGATCCAGGTTTGAGTAGTTAGGAAGACATGCAGTGCCATTTAATTACTGATGCTTCAATAGCCTTTATATTGCTGTGGCAGCAGGGCAGGTTTGTCAAATGTTCAGTGAGCTTTTTACTAGCCATCTTCCTTTATTTTTCTTTTGTAGGTGTTTTTTGCTGAAGATGTGGGTTCAAATAAAGGTGCCATCATTGGACTAATGGTGGGAGGTGTTGTTATAGCAACAGTGATCGTCATTACTTTGGTGATGCTGAAGAAGAAGCAGTACACATCTATTCATCATGGGGTTGTGGAGGTAAGAAAAGACTTCCAAGCACAACTGGTGTCACCTGTGCAACACAGTCAACACACTGCTCTATAAATATTAATTTATGAGGGAAGAAACTCTCCTTTTGGCTATGTTGGCATTGTTACATCCAGCAGCATGGAATCAAATTGCTTTATTTAGTAAATGCAAACACAATGTAAACCATGTTAAAGCGGGTGTAAAACAAACACAAAACTTTTTTCTGTAACTATTCCAGACCAATTGCTTAATAACGTCAAAGTTCATTTTATAAGAAATTTGACAGCCAATGAGAAGATACTGCACAAGAGGAAAATCTGGTTTTACTGTTAGGAATTCACACACCAATTTCTTTATTTAGCTTTAACATTTGCGACTGGCCTTCCATAGCTTGTGCTGTGCACTGCAAGGATTTTCCCTAGACAGATACTTTATTACTCTCTGTTCTCTAAACAAGATTTTTTGTTGCCACCAACAGCTTTTGATTTATGGCTAATCTGAAACTCACAGTTTTGAGAAACAAATAGGATATAAGACTCTTACACAGGATTTTCAAGATGAAAATCCTTGTCTCTTCTTACTCTGCCTAGGAGATTTGTGGTCAATTTACAGTAATTTTAAATATTTAACTATTTCATGGTTTTAAGATAGGATCTCTGTAAGTAGAAAAACTTCACTAGGAGAACTGGAAGGGGGTTCATGTAACTCTTTTTCTCCCTGTTTCTCTGTGAGTGTCAGGTTTTCAGATAGTACTTGTATAGTATGTAAGCACTTGAGACACTTGTATATGTTTGCCTTTTGGAATTGGTATTTTACATTTTTGATTGAAACTGAAGTCTTGATCAAGGCCATAGTTTATGTTGGTTTCATCTTGAGTCAAATGAACCTTGCTTTGGTCTTGCTGGAGACACACATACTTCGTGATGCATTTATTCCACTGTCTGGGATAATGAAGGGTCTTAAGAATTATTTATGTAAGCCGTTGTCTTAAGCCTGTGTTTGTGCATCCTTGTGTCCACACTGTGGTTATCCATGTGGTTTGAAACCTTCCAAAGAGACATGGTCAGAAGAGCACCAACAGTGTGGGTGATTTGCACAGGTAGCAACTTGTGCAGAATTTTGGACCAAGAGGCAGAAAATAGCAAACAGGAATCTCAGCTTTAGCTTTCAGTGTGATAGCTTTCAGCCCATATTGCAGAAAATTGAAGCAGATTTTAGTATTAATCCACCAAGCTGTTATCTGCTGCCAACAGTTGTGCCACCAGAGACTTTCCTTTGGGTGAATTTAGTGAGAATGAAAAAACCAGGAACCTTGCTAGCCCAAAGTCCCAAATCAGACATTGAATGTGGACATATCATGATTGCAGTACAACATTAAAATTCCAGGTGGGCTTCACCTGATAGAATGATGTGGGAAAGGTGATCCTGGACTTCTTTCTATAAGCTTTCTTTGGTGACGGTGAATTTGGAAATGTTGGCCTAGAAATAACATGCACAAGCTGAATAAGTAATTCATCTAAAAATGACAGCATCACTTAGGGAATGAAAAATTTTACAGATAAAACCATAAAGCTTTAGCACGCAGATGTACCAAGAATATTAGTGGATTTATAGTATCACACTGTAGATTGTGTCGCCTTGTGGATTTGCTGGCACTGGCAGCCAGGATTCCTCCTTCTGCCAGACTTGCTCTGTGGTCTTGGCAGACTGCACAGCCTCACTGTCTGAGCTTCTTGCCTGCAAGAAAGGTATAACATCTGGTTTTGTCCTAAGTTGGTAAAAATTACGTAGCACTTGTATTGGGGACCAAAAAAAAAAGACAAACCACCAAAAGAGCCATATACAATGGATGTTTAATACCAAAATGTCTTCAAAATTAAGCTGTTACATTCTAAAGAGAATTAATTTATTTAGCTACAGCACACCTCTAGTATACTATGCACAGAAAGCATGGAAGAGCAAAATCACTTGATGTAAAAATAACTGTACATCAGCTCTAGCTTGGCTGAGTGTATTTTAACTAATTTGCCACTTCTTTGTTGTGTGTCAGAAGTTACTGGGTGAATTTAACTCTGTGATAATGGAAGATTACAAAACAGGTCTTGTTCCACCTGTATTCTCGTCTTCCAAACAGTCACCTCTGTTGTACTCTCTCATTTCACTACAATTTTTTTAACAAAATAAGTTATTAAAAATCCTGTTAGCCTTTTATTTAAGCTCTGAGAATGGATATACTTGTCTTATTTAGAAGTGTCATTTTTTCCCTACTCTGAGAATAAAAATGTTCCAAAGTTGTTCAGCCTCCCCAGGAAAAAAACTTTCATAGTTAAGTAAATAAATGACTGAGAGATTGAAAATTACTTACTGCATGTGCACACAGAGGCTCTGACAAATGTTTTGAAGGCTTTTTTTGCGAGTACACCCACCCCAGCTGTCTGCAGGAGGTTATTTTCTCCATGAAAGCAGGTGGCAAAAGAGAGATTCTCACGTCTGCTGTGTGCTGGGCAACCGCTCACTGTCTCAGCTTCTCCTCTTTGAGGATATCCTGTTCAAAGCTCAGTTGCTTTCTGTCGGAGGCAGGACCTCCAGCAGTGACAACAGGAGGGCTTTGCACCACGAGCAGAGATGACACTGAAATTGCTGAAGGAGTAGGTGGACAGTCTCACAAGAGGTTATCTACCTGACCGAGGTGTTTTTTCAAGAGACATCACGTCATAGAAAAATGAAGTGTTGAACCAGAGCACCTACGCTTCTTACATGCTGTGTTCAGCTTCTGCCACCTCCATAATGGGTGCAAAAAGCTTCTTAAAATGAAGAGAGGCTTTGGGGATCTACTGACAAGGAGATAATTGGGTTCAAAGCATGTCATTTGGCAGTGTGGTACCTAGGGCAGAGGTTGTAAGGAATGTGAGGAGTTTGGGTAGCATCCAAATGGGTAAAAGAGAGGAGTAGAAGAGAAGACATTCAGGATGAGTGATACGACACGTGGGTTGATGATTAGATGGATTACCCTGCAGCAGAGAGCTACAGGAAGGAGAGGAAGTACCAGCACTAGTTATTTTAAAGGCTGAAGGGGAAACTTTAAAAAAATGACTAAGACTGCAAGTTCAAGCTTCAGTAAATCCCTTTCATCTATGAATGCCATATTTCAGAGCTTATTGGACTTTCACTAGAAACTGGTTTTATCAAAACAAAACTTTTTAATACGGGACACTGTGCAAAGGCATTATTTCTAATCTCTTTTTCCTCCTTGATTTTCTTCCAAGTGTCTCATAAATTCTTTTGGTCTCTTCTGCCTTGCAGTTTCCTTGATTCCTTTTTTGTTTATGGTGGTCTCTCACTCCATTTCTTTCTCACAAGCAGGTTATGCTGTGTACTTACCACATTTTCTAGTCATGAATAAGAAAAGGTGAGTGAGAGACTTAAACTAAAATAAGTGACAGAGTTGTTTGGAGCTTAAATACAGAAGTCCAGCACATGTTTTGGCGTCCCCCTCCTTTGCATCCCAGCCTAGTGGGGAAGCCGCCTAGAAATGAAAATGCTCTTGGGCAGGTATTGATACACATGGAACCCTGGTCTGTAAATGCCAGAGCTTCATACTGAGTTTTAATTTTATGCTAGAAGAGAATCTGTTAGTGGGATTAGTTGTGAATTGTGAGACTCTCACTTCGTGATTTGAAGAAGCACTGAATGCTCTGAGATAGTGGTGATACAGTGTAGAAGAACCAGGGCTGACTTGGTCCTGTAACAGCCCCTTCAAGAGTGAACAGAAAGGTGGCTTTACTTCTGCACCTGCTTTTATTCTTATTTTCTGTAAGTGCTGAAAAGGCTGCAGGAACATTTGCCATGTTCCTGCTTTGTTCTTGCCTTCACAGCCATGTTCACAACAACTTCAGCAGCAGCAGAATGCTGTTATTGCTATTAAATTCATGAGTCCTCAGGGTGGGGATTAGGCCTTTAGCACATTTGTCCAAAACCTATATGGAATGGGTTTGTTATGCCCTACTGCTGTTAAACTGCTGGCATAACAAGTGCTCTACTGAACAGCAATAGCATGGAGGGATTGCCAGTCAAAGATTCACTGCAAATGGCTCTAGATGGTGTATTTTTGTGGAGGGAGAAGTTGGCAGCCCCCAGAAAGGACAGGTAAAGCAGCAGAAAGCAGCCCAGCCCCCGGGGTAGTGGGAAAGGTGAGTGCTGTGAGGTGTGGGCATCTCCTTGTCCCTCCCCAGCCCTGCTGCCAGCGTAGGGGACACAGAGCAGAAGGCACGGACCTTTCTTTAAAATGCAAGCACACAGCTGTACCCTGCTGAGCACATGGCTGTACAGGATGTTTTGGGATTTGGGAGCGGGAGGTTGAGGAGGGGACAGGCTGTGAAATTCCATGGGGTTCTTCTGTCCTTGATGGATCAAAATGACGGTTGACGGCCAAGCTGAGCATTCAGCATGCGCATGGGCTGGCCAGGGGAAGCTTGCATCCTTCAGAAGAAAAAGGTTGTCACTTTTGGAGAAGGAGGGGCCAGGGAAAAGAAAAAAATATTCCCTCTTCCCTGCAGTTTCTCAAACAAGGAGATAAAGCAAGAGTGACCTCTAACCATGATCTTGCTACCTAAAACCATGTCACAGGAGTTGAAGAAATAGATGGATTTGGGGATCGTTGCATAAGAGAAGTACTGCATGCAAATGGAATTTTAAAAGAAAGAAAGATAAACAAGGCCTGTGAATGGCAGTAGTAAAAGTCCAAGTTATATTGCAGAATTTGAAACACAAGGAGCACAGTGTCAGCACAGCCTAGTGATCCTTTCTGCCTGGAGTCCTGTTCCTTGCTCACAGGAGTCAAGGGCTTGCTGAAAGTCTTAGGGCTCGCAGCTATGAAGAGTTTCACAATAGCTTGTGAGCAATATTTATATAGAGTGATATGTAACCTTTAAGTTGGATATTTGATGAAAATTTTTAATTACTGTATAAGAAAAACACATTTGATGGGAGATGCAATGTTGATTTAAAATGCAATTTGAGAGTCAGGACAGGGACAAGGAGCACAGATATGAAAATGGATCAGATTTGGGATTAGCTGTCTGAGTAATTGAATGCATGTGCCACACAGAGAACCATTTCTTAAATAGCAAAAAGAAGACCATATAAAGTGGAGATGGCTCTGAGAGGAGCCATTTTCTGATGAGATTGTGGGAGAGGTGGTCAGTACTGTGTTGTAACCTGCTACAATGAAAGAGCAGCTCCAAAAATAAGCTGAACTGTGCTTGTCCCAAGCATGGGAAGAACATACCTTCAGTCTTTCTCCAGGGTATCGGGGAACAACTTACCAACATCTTCTCTCCTCACTAGGCTGAGGTATTTCCAGTATTTCAGGGCAGATTTAAAATTGGTATCAGACATCAATACTTCTCCTTTGCATTTTTATTAAAAGGTTAAAGAGAGTAAGTTTCTTGAGAGAATACACTTTCCTTTATCCTAAAGGCTATTTAGTTGCTGAAAGTGAATTGCTGTAATTTCTAGAGGTCACTACTTACAGGAATCCACAGGAAAATGTTCATACCTAATATTGAATAGTAAAGTTCTAGGCACCTTCCTGATTTTAAATTTTTGACACTGTAGAATTCACTTTTTACCTTTGCTTTTAGGAGCTGTCAAACACTGGAGACATCAGGTAGCAAATGAAATAATTGACAAACAGACTGTTTTCATTGGTGCTTAGCAAGATAGCAAGGATTTGGTAGGTTTTGAATACACAACTACTGAGCTCATAGAGCAAAGGTAAAATACCAATTAAGATTTAGAGGCTGTTTTCACCCACTTTAATTTGATGGAGTTTTTTATTACTGTAATGTTCAGTAAAGGAAGAAAATAATTTGTGCACATGCAGGTATTCAATGAAGAAGTCATAACTGAACTTTGTGCCTGTCTTCCAAGTAATCAAGAAAGGTCAATTTTTGTTAACTATAAATACTTGAACCAGTGCAGACACATCAAGTTTTTTGGCACTAAACTGAACCAGACTCAGCCTTGGAGCTAGAGGAGTTCTGTGTCCCTGAGTGCAATGGGATTTTTCGCTCACCTTGTGCCTGGCTGTTCTAGAATTTGCTTGCTACCCTCGTTTTCTCTTTTCCAAATAATTTTTTTTTTTGAGACTACCACACCTGCGACAGATCTGAGAGCACAGTGCAGGCAGAAGGCAGCCTCAAGCCACTGCCTTCAGCTTTTTAGTGAGCTTTTTCTTTTCTTTTGAGACTCAATTGATCCCAAGTATAGATATTGATATATATGCTGGGGGAAAAAATTCTCTTAATGAGGGACTAGCAGGGAGAGGCAAATGCCATCCCCCTTTTTTGTTTGGGGAGTTGCTTCCCGAGCCAGACAACAAATTCCAAAGCTGGTACTGCTGGCTTTGTTCAGCTGGTTTTGAAGTCCTGCAGCAATAAAATGAGTTGCAGAGTTGTTCTTGGTGCATTATCATCTTCTGTTCAAAAAGTGAGCCAGAGGATGCTTTCTGCCCAAACACACATGGTATTAAAGTACATTGGATGGCCATAAAGTGGGGAAGCACACGGTGTACTGTGAATTGGGCAGGAATGTGACTCTGGTTGTCCCCTCTCCCGACAGGTGGATGCTGCAGTGACACCAGAGGAGCGCCACCTCTCCAAGATGCAGCAAAATGGCTATGAAAATCCCACATACAAGTTCTTTGAACAGATGCAGAACTAGGACACCATAGCAGCCTCACGAGTTGGACAGAAGAATGATTGCTTCACTGCCCAGTGGTGTTCGGTTATAATGTCAAAAGAAAGAAAAACACTCTGCTTTATTATTTACTCATTCTCGCCTTTTGACAGCTGTGCTGTAACACAAGTAGATGCCTGAACTTGAATTAATAAAATCAGTAATGTATTTTCTCTCTTTCTCTTTACATTTCAGTCTTTACACTACATTATTAATGAATGTTTTTTGTGTACTGTAAAGAGGTTAGCTGTATTTAACTAGTGCATGGATAGATTCTCTTTCCCAATTATTTATCATGTAGCTCCTTAGCCAGTTGTATATTATTCTTGTGATTTGTGACAAAAATTAAGTCCTAGTTGAAACATGCTTTAAGAATTGATGGGGGATGCTTTCTGTGTCTGTGGGGTTTAGCTGCTTCTCTTTGCTGAGCATTTTTTTCTGATCACTATGCATTTTAAGGTAAACCAACATTTTTTAAAAAGTATTTCACATGAGTTGTTGAAATTATTTTCCTCTGCAGCTGCATTTTATTGTACAGATTGTTGCTCCTGCTGTATTAGTGATGTAGAAATCATGGGAATACACATTTATTTCTTTGTGCCTGTTTTATGTGCACACTTTAGGCATTGAAAGGTAAACTATATTTTCTTTTCCATGTATCTTTTTGATCTTAAAAAAAATTATTAAAAGAGTCCCTGTTAATTGTGAGCACTTCTGGGGGAAGAAGTGCCTGCTGGCCAAAAATTAATGGGGGTCCTCTGCAGGATGATTGTACAGAGTTGTTGCTTATGAATTGATAGCTTTCTACACTGTGTTACATAAATAAATTAAGAAAAGAATGTGTGGGCAAGAGTTTTCTTTGGAGGCAGAAAACAAAGAGTTCTAAAAGTCATTTAAACAGAATGCATAGGTGTTCACACTGAGAGAGAGTTGAGATCCTACAGAGATTGTGGCACTGATAGCTGGACCAGAGCAGAAGGAAGGCAGCAGTGAGACAGGGCGGGAAGTGGGGAGCGCCAGCTTTGGCACAGCTACCCCTCTGAGATGTCTCTCTTTTTTTTTTTCTTTTCTTTTACTTTCAGTTTGTATAATAGTGTTTTAATGTAAATAAATACATTCCTGGAGGAGCCCTGTTGTAGTAGCGTGTTTCTGTGCCAACCAGCCACCCTTGCTCATGCAGAGGAGCATGACATGGATGACTAACCAACCTCCCACTTTCCTGGCTATCCCCAGGAGTGATTTACCAGCAAGCTTTTCCCTCTCCTCCCTGCACCTCTGCTGGCTTTCTGGCAAGATCCATGCCCTGCGATGTTCTATATTGGTGAACGCAAGGAGGAGCCTCCCAGGCTGCATCCAACCTGGTTCTGCTGCCTCACACCAAGTGCCCAGGAAGGGTAGGACGGCAGCACCAGGAATTTTTTATGCAGGAAGAGGACAAAGCCATTGGTGAGCTGGGATACATAACCACCAGCCCAGCACGTTCTCTCCATTGCCTGAGAGCTTCCTTCTGCTCCTGGCCCTCCAGGAGCACTTCTGTGGCACAGGGAGAGCACAGTAACTCACAACATAGGGCTCACCTGCTGAGAGAAATGAGACCACAGTGGGCAAGTGGATCTGGGGATCTTCAAGGTAGCCTTTGTACCCAGCCCAAAATAAGGACTCCTCTGTTTGAACTTGGAGATGGATTCTGGACTAAAACTGGAGGGGTGTGTTTGTGAAAAAGAAAGTAAATTACTGTTTCTCTACAGTGAATGGGTTAGATAAAGCAGGAGTGAGAGAAGAACTAGAACCAGAATCAAGACAGCATGATCTCTTCAGGGAAAGCCTCTTGTAACTCAGTTTGTGCGCAAGCCATGGCAGCCTCTTCTTCAGCCTCGCTGGCAGCTTTTGTCTCCGCAGCAACATGAAGCATGGCTGCAGTGGGGCTGCACAGCTCAGGCAAGTGGCTGAGTTGCTCCTGACCTCATCTAGTAGAAAACAAGTTTCCAGTCCAGTTACTCACTAGTCCTTCCTCATCCACGATCTTCCACAAAACCTCACCTGTTCAGGTAATTCACCTGCTGACCTGGAACATAGCCATGCTGGCAGACTGACCAGGAGGAATGTTCAGTTAGTGAGAGGACAACCAGGGCAGGGAGTTTCAGAAGCCATCTGTGGAGATTCAGGAGGATGAGGTGGCATCTACTATTCTGAACCAGTAGTGGGAAAAACTGCAGAGCTTCCCATTGCCTGTTACCAAGTGTTTATTCTCTTTGCTCTTCCATCCCTACTGTGTCAAAGGAACTCAGCTCAAGGGATCAGAACTTTGGAAGCGATTAGTTTTATTTGCAGGCCCTGGAGTACTAGTGTGTTACAAAGAAATTACAAAATACCCCCAGAGCATTTACTGTCTTTGGTTTCAAAACTGAAGTGGTTGGGCCAGAATAATGTGTGATAGTGAGCAGAGACTTTCAAGCCCCAAACTGCTCAAAAAAACCCCCGTTTTCTTTTACAAATATTTAGGTTTGTGTCTGTTTGTGTTGGTGGCGTTATACAGGTCACACATATCACCTAGAAAGGAATACATAAGACTGTCTTTTGTGTGCACGTCCAGTATCATAGAAGATCCCACTTCAGGGGGAAGGCAGGATGTAATTCAATTTAGCCCAGTCTCATTAAAGAAGCATTATCAAAATTCCTTTTAGAGGAAGCTGGAGTAATCCATAAAATACAGCCAGCCACGGGCCTTTAAGCAAATCCCATTTATAATACCATAATCCCATGCAAATCCCAGTTATAGAAAAATGCAATTGTTTCGAATACTTAATTCCCAGACAGTCAAGCCTCCTGGTGTGGGGTTATGTGTCCAGTGAGATGCTGGTGCTGCTCTTGCTACTTGTGGACAGGCTGTTAATAAATTGCTGTTTTATGCACTGATTAAGTGATCAGGTTTTATGATTCTCCCGTCTCGATTTGGAGACAAATTTTAGGAGAAAAAACACTCTGAAATGAGTGTTTTTTTCTAAAGACAGAGGGTTTCAATATCTTCCTTTTCTTCTGCCAATGAGAGAAATGGATATTAGGGGATGAAAGTTAAAAATGTTATAAACTACTCAGATCCCGAGCAGAAATGATTAATTTCATTGAAAACTATAAAAATCAGCAAAGCAAAAGGGACAGTGCTGAGAGCCTGGCCAGAGGCTTGATCACAAAATGACGGTCCCACCTTTTATACTCCTGTGATTGCATCAGCCTTATGCATATTTACAGTTTTGCATAGCCTCACCCCATGTCACTCTCTTAGGCGTCAGTGCAGTTCCGTCGCTGTGGTCATCGGGGTCCTCACTGGATGGAATCCCACTCATTTTACGGCTATGTCTTAAAAGTTTGGCTAGCAACAGCCTGTCCCATGCAAACTTAAGAGAACCAACATTACAACACAAAGTCACACAACCCTTGTAAACACCAACCTCACAACCGGGCTATGGTAACAATATCAAACATTTTTAACATGTGCTATTTTCTTGACACCTCCCAAAACCAAACTTGTAATATTTAATATCAATTCACATAATATTCAGTGAAAGCCAATTTTAATAACTTGTTTCTCACCAAAAAAACCCTCTTAAAACTGTTTATTAACAAAGTAAGATACCTACAAAGCACAGGAAAAAAAGAAATTGAACTTTACACTCCACCCCCACCTTGCTGTGTGGCCAAGAGGCAAAGATGGCGGCCCCTTCTTTGTCTCTGGGAAGCGGGGAGAAAAGAGTTCATGCAGCAGCTGAGAACCTGTTGGGATTCTGGCGTGGGTCTTCTCTTTGCAGCAGGTGAAGTTGGTGGAGTTTAATGTCCCTTCTTTTCACAGGTTTTGGTCTTTCTGGGGTTTGGACTGGCTGGGGCTGCCCCTGCAGGCTCTTCGGGCCAAAGAAAAAACAAAGCAAGATAGTTCCAGGGGGCCAAAAAAAAAAAAAAAAAAAAAAAAAAAAAAAAAAAAAGAACCCAAAGNAAAAAAAAAAAAAAAAAAAGGCTGCCAAAAGGATTTGCCGGGGAAAAGCCAGGCAAAGGAAAAACCAAAAAAGCTTCTTGCTTCTGGCTGCTTCCAGAAGCTTCTTGCCTAAGTCGGAGAATTTAATCTAGCAAAGGCAAAGAAGTAACAATTCATGTAGCTGCCGACCACTCCAGAGAGAGAGAGATAATGCAGGACCATACAGGAGTCCATGGCTTCCTGCCCCACCCCCTGGGTCCATCCTAAAGCTACAGCAGCCATTTCCTGGGCATAAAGCAGACAGGGAATAAAGTATCATCATAAAATCACCCCAAGATACCTCCACACACACTCTCCTGAAAGCAAGGCAATAAATGCACACCATGACATACATGGAAAGCACAAGGCGCGAACAAAGGTCCCAAAACTTAAAGAGAAACTGCTCCAACTCTGGAAGCTGATGTTCCCAGGTAATAGTGGCAGCACCNTACAAAGCACAGGAAAAAAAGAAATTGAACTTTACACTCCACCCCCACCTTGCTGTGTGGCCAAGAGGCAAAGATGGCGGCCCCTTCTTTGTCTCTGGGAAGCGGGGAGAAAAGAGTTCATGCAGCAGCTGAGAACCTGTTGGGATTCTGGCGTGGGTCTTCTCTTTGCAGCAGGTGAAGTTGGTGGAGTTTAATGTCCCTTCTTTTCACAGGTTTTGGTCTTTCTGGGGTTTGGACTGGCTGGGGCTGCCCCTGCAGGCTCTTCGGGCCAAAGAAAAAACAAAGCAAGATAGTTCCAGGGGGCAAAAA
>VZRQ01002276.1:0-42500 GCA_013397975.1 Machaerirhynchus nigripectus
TTCATGACATGTTTTCAGAAGCTTTTGCATAATCTATCAAAACAGCATCTAGGCCCTTGTTTTGTTCTGGTATCTGCCAAATGCTCTCAATAAACAAAATATTCTTATTTTCATTGATTGTTTCAATAAGGAGCTCTCAGATAATTGGTGAATCACTTGCAGATTTTTAGATGATGCCACCTCCTTCTTTCCCTTTGTCTTTTCCTTTTATTTCAGAAATGTGCTCCATCCCTCCAGACTTTTGCTGCATTTCCTGTGTTTTGAGCTAAGATATGAGTTGATAAGGATGTTTAATGAACGCTTGTGGATTTTGTCCAATTCTGATGTCTTCCAGTTAGACATTCATTCTTCTCTGAATGTCTTCATCAGTATCCTGGTGTTCACTTTGCTTACTCATGCCACTCTATTTCCTTTTTTTAATTTCAGTTCTGTTAGCCAAAAGATAATATAATTCTTTCCCATAATACTTCATTTTTCTTCAAATTTTACTCATTTATCACTGTTCTTCATCTGCTACTCCTGCCTGAAATACTTCCACTGATTCTTTTGGAGATACTTCTTTCACTGGCTAATAATGTTTTTTCACTGGAGGTTTTTTAACTTTACTGACTGTACCAAGTTTTTTTGTGTCAGTCTTTTCTATCTGCTGAAGCACTGTGGTTCATTGATTTTTTCCATGATTACATTCACCTACTTTTTCAGTTTTCATTTTTCAAATCTTCCCTTTCTGCCTTTTTTACTGTGAACTTTTCAGCTGGTTTTGGGCCACCCTCTGATACCTTTTTCTGTGACATCTGTGACAACTGCAGCTTCTTGTCAGAGCTGCAGTTTTCCTACTGCTGTGAACACTTCTTTGTAGCATATCCTGGGATGTTTCTGAGAACTGTCCCTTCTAGGAATTTGCTAGAGTTTTCTGTGACTTAACAAAGCTGCTTCCTCCTTACAGCTTTGGAAGCAAAGGCAGCGTGCCGTCACAGATTCAATAAGAACACATATCCCTGCCAAGGCTTGCTTGCTTTTTCCTCGTGTTGTCTGGGTTATTAACACTGCCATTTGAGTCAATAGGCTGCCAGGAGAGAAAAAAAATTACTCCATCACTAACAAATTACTGCAGCAACATCCCTGCAACTGTCATTTCCCCCTTCCTAATATCCTAATGCACCTTGTGAGAAATATTGATGTATATTAAGAATTTTTCTCAATCAATCAACCGGCAAGCATCCAGAACACTTTTTTCCGAAGTTTCCTTTCCTTTGCACCAATGCAAAGCCCTCGCCAATTCTCTTCTGAGCATCTACAAATCAGAACTTTTCTCAAAGGCTTGACAGTAGCAAGTGGATTTTCTTTGAAAACTCAATGTCTCCACTCAACATCTAACCCCAAAAATCATTGAAGCCACCAGGGCATCTCAGGGAAATTCTTCCTTATATTTTCTCAGGAAAGATACTTCACAAAAGGATGATCTATTTTTAGTCTAAGTATAAACAATTAGGAAATCATGCTTGGCAACTGTTGTGTGCCTTTATGTACAGTGACCATTAATTCGCCTCCAAGCAATACCTCTCAGAGTAATCCTGTCTCTGAAAGCTCCGTACCTGGGGAAGTACAAACCATTTTTGATACTTACTGAAGAAAAGCGCTGAGATGGCACAGGACCAGCTCCTGTTCCCCATGAGGAGAATCAGTTGGTTGCTTTTTTTGCAGCTGCTAAACATGTATTTTCCCATGTCCTTTGTCTGGGTTTGGAGTTGGGAGCCAGGGTAAAGAACAAGGCAGAGCTGTGGCAGCACTGACACTGCTGGGGAAGGGCAGCCCCACCAGCCCACACAAAGAGAGGGGAGGAATAAGGTCAGAGGTAGCAGCTGCTGAAAGGTTTGACGTGAGTACTGTGAAATGGGTTAGCAAGAAATGAATGAGAATTGTGTGACTGGGAAGAAAGGGGCATTTATTGGTTGTGTGTTGGCCATACTGAGCAGGTGACAGTCTCTCTCATGGCCACTGAAAGCAGAAGGACCAGAGAGGGAGCAACCAGAGGTGTTGCTTTCTGTCTTGCAAGGGCCTCTGCTATAGCAGCAGCCTCTCGCACATGACACCGAAGTTTTCTTGGTCAGCTCCTAACTTCAGTTGAAATGCTTCAAGCCCTTCAGGTTGTTGGGACCATTAGAGACACCAGCGCTGTTCTCTGGGCATCTTCACTCAGGAAATCACTTCCAGCTGGAGGGCTGGAAGGGTTATGGCTGGTGGAGGGCTATGGCTGCAGCTTGCACGCACTGGTGTTTTTACAAAGGGTAGAGGCGAAAGGCAAGAAACCCTGTTTCCATTCATTTCTGCATGAGAGGAGAGAAGTACAAGTCCTCTGGCCCCTAGTAACGTCTCCAACACATCTCTTCAGGACACAGATGAAGATGAAAACCAGTATGTACTATAAATGGGCTTTCCCAGGTTAACTGTGGGCTTTTTAGGGCAGTGACTTCTATAAATGCTCTTTCATCCAAGAGCTTTACTTTGGATGTTGTAATGCCCAAGCTTATTCTCTCCTCCTCCCCTGCAGCACCTGATTTTTGAGGCACAGTTCAAGAACCGCTGCTTTTAACAGTCAAAGAAAATTTTCTGTTAAAATACTTGTTTGTTTTAACAGAGTGAAAAGCTACTTTCAGAGGATTATAAAAATGATAGAATTATACAAGATAAGTTGAAAAGTCTTTCAGACATACTATTTTGAGACAAATCTTGCTCCAAAGTGCAAGTGCAGTTACTCTGTTTAACATCAGTAGAGGTGGGGAGCATTTTTCCCATCGAAGAATTCAGCTCTGTAAGCATAATACAGCAAAATGAAGTCTGGAGGCTGCTGTGTGTGAAATCTGGAGCTGAGTGTGACAGTGATTTTCATTGCCATGAACTTTGTAAGTAGGGCATAACATAGGCCGCGTGTGTGTAAATTGTGATTATTCCAATCTGAAATCACATTTCCCTCTTTTGGCTCTGATATAAATATATAGCTATGGTGCAAAGTGGTGAAGAAATTATTTTTGGTGAAAACACTTGTTTGCATGAAACATCACCCTATGTTTTCATTAGCTAAGATTTTATACATGTTTATTAAGGTGGCACATAAAGTTCTTCAGTCATTTTTCAAATGAAATTCACTCACAGGAGTAGGGATATACTTTGAAAATGCTTTGATTTTTGTAACACATTATCTTTTTTAGGTATCAATGAGTTTATATGAAAGAAATGTATGAGAAACAGGACAGGATTCAAGTAACACTAAATGGACTGAGCAAGAACACTATGTTGACTCAGTAACCCTGTTTAGAATTTAGTGCTTGTGACAGTTTTAAGTAATGAAGCCCTATGCAATAATCATAACTAAGTCCATTAACTGAATGAAAGTTTTACCACAACACCATTTTGTCTCCAATATATTTTTTTTCACTGTGATAAATAATGAATTGGTACCTACCCACAGTGAATGATTTATACTTGTTCTGGCATTTCAGAAACATACTGAAATGGTCTGCTCCTTCTTGGTAGGAGGGAATGTGTGGGAATGGATCTCTCTGGACTCAAAAGGCATAGTAGGTTGGAAGCAAATTCTGTAATGTGACTTTTTAATTTGAAGTAATTATATTATGCATCTTCTAATGCACTGTCAACATTTCTTTTTAGAAATTTAAAAATATTTTTAAACAAAAGGACCCCCTGAAATTTTCAAAATATTTTGTGCCATAAATTTATGTTTATAAATGCCCCTCCCTGAGTAGTATCTGCATCTGGAATTAAGATTTATGATTTACCAAATAAGATGCCACCAAGCTTCAACTAGGCTTTATTTTCTAGGTATTTGCTATTTGTCCAGACTGGCCAGAAATGATCTGACACTACTTCCAAATACTGTTATAATTTTTGATGTGAGTGATTTTGAGATGAAGTAACAGTGATTCTGCTGATCAGATCCAGAGATCTGTCTCATGGAAAACCCCTGCTCTTCTGTTACTCAGCCTGAGTAGAGTCTCTCATCCCAGTCATGGGCTTCCTCTGACTCACCTCCTTCATTACTCCCAAATACTTTGAAGGACCACAACTGGCCTTTGCATATGGAGAAATTGCATTTAAGTGATGGCATTTACAGCAGGAAAAATGACCTACCGTAGCTGCATGATTGTCCAGGTACCGGTTAGTTATAAGGAAACCTTCTTTGTATGATAAATGAAAATTCTCTGTGCTCCATTGAGAGCACATTTTTCTTACTACATAGCAGAAGTCTTTTGGTAACTTTTTCAGTAGCAGAGACTGGCATGGAGAAGTTCAAACAGTGTATCAGTCTCCCCATCCTCCACCCAGTTACCAAAAATAATCCTGCTGTCTGTCACGTGGGCTTCAGCAGTGACAGTGCAAACAAACTGTAGTCTCTGTGACATATTCATGTCAAAAATATGGGAAAGGAATTTCATTTTCATTCTTCCCCTTAATGTATCCATAATATAATTAAAGGTTTTCTTCAGCAAACCTTTGCATTATATTGGTAGCAAATCCTTCAAGCGCTGTTCTGGGGGGAAAAATAAGTGCATGCTCTCCATATTCTAAATAATTTCATTTGGGGCGTAAGTCCCAGGTGAAGACAGTACCCTTTGGTTTCCTTGCCAAGGTGTGGGCAAGGCTTTGTTTCAGCAGAAGTAAACTCTCATAGCATGCTGCTGTTTCTGTGAACAGAGGCTGTGACTTAAAGCTGGAATATCCACAGCTAAATGCACACTGAAGTTGATTAGGTATATCCCTTGCCTTTTCACTCTCCAGTGAAACTAACTCAGACCAGTAACCATCTGGCAACTGTTCCTGTGGGAAGTGTCATGCAGTGTTTGGGGTGGAGGTGGATACCGGGGCATTGTAGTTTCAGAGATACTCATGCCCTGCCCTCCCTGCTTTCCTCCCAGGGCTCAGAGCAGCCAGCACAAATCCCAGGTGAATGTAGCCTTGTGCATACCGGGGAGCTCCAGCTGAAGGAGAAAGGGCGCGCAAACCTGTCAAAAAGCTCCCTTGGTTTGGTGCTCAGTGCAGAGCTGGCATCACTGGCCAGCTCAGTTGCACCACTCGTGGGGGGCACAGCTTCCCTGCCGCCCTTTGGCTGGCTGCGGTGAGCGGGCACCAACTGTTTTCATCTCACATCACCGGGTAATTTCATCCCGGCATCTGGAGCTCTGGGTAGCAGGATGGAAAAGAGGAAGAGACAGTCTGTCAGGGTGAGAAGGGAGCTTTGTGAGATGCATAGTTTCCTAACAAATTTTCTAGGTTACCTGTGTTTTCTGTTGTGATGATGCTGCACTTAGGAATATGTGTCACACAGGAGTATTGGCGTCCATGGGGCCGGCACTGTCTGGAAATGCTTAGCAAGGTGAAAAAAAGTCAGAGCTATTGATTTTTGTCCTTCTTTGAAAGGGTTACTTGATTGTTTTTCTTCTGAAATTAATTATTTAGACGTGCTTCTCTAGCTCTATTTTTAAAAGGAGAACGTAACTTACTGCACAGATAACTAATGAATTATTAACATTGCACTACTCAAGCTGTCAGAGGATGAATGAGGGGCAAAGATCTTACCGTCTTGGCAAGTTTTCCATTGCCACATGCTAAGGCACTGGACTTCCCCCTTCTCTATGCCTGGCACTGTCCAGGTAAGCCTGGTTCCACTGTCCAAAGCCTTGTTGACTGAAAGGCGGCCCAGCTTGGCAGAGTGCCACACACTGCCTGGATCTGTCAAGAAGTTCTCCGTTCCCCTGAAAGGGAAAAATGGAGTCAGCTGGTGCAACTAGGCCAGGAAAAGGGTTCAGGTGGTAAAGAGGTGGAATTATGCAGTTGTGACTCTTCAAGCAGCTTTTAATCAGCACATTTTGCTGCTCTCTGTAAATAAACTGTTTCTTGGGGCCACAGATGAGGATACTTTCATCCATCTTGCTCTTTCTGCAAACCCTATCCATGCCAAAGCTGTGGAGTGTGCTGTATTTCAGCCCCTTTCTCGTCCCCCACTGGAGTGATCCCCCCACACCCATTGGTTTTGCCAGCAGTTGCACCAGCTGGGAGCTCGCTGCAAGGCTAGGATGTTTTTTTGCCCTATTCCTACACTCAGCCTGCTGAAAAATAACTGGGAAGGAGACAGTATCTGTTCTGTGGGAGGAGGCGTGGCAAAGCCTTCATTTGATTTGCGTTTGGGTTTGATGTGCCTTGGTGTGAGAAAGCCTGAAGTTCCTTTAAGTACCCATAATGGTGGTTCATTCATTCTAGAAAAATGACACAGTCTGTCCCTAATGGGTACAATACTTGTGATTTCTGTGTTTTCTTTTCTCTTTACTGTATATTTTGTCACAAGATGGGAGCTCTAGCCCAAATGAATACAAAAATTTTAAGACATTCTTACCCAAAGTTTAGGTCGTGCTCCAACAATAGTAGCCAGAGCTGGGGAGGGTAAGCTGTGCTGATATTTAGGGACATCAGCATAATGCCTACGTGGGCAGAAGAAGCACAACAATCCATCTGAGACTGACAGATGTACATATTGGTCTATTTAAGGCCTGTTTCTCAGGGAGCACTCCAAAATAGTTACAGTCCAACATCTTCAGCAGGCTCTTGCCTCAGTCAGCTGTGCCAAGAGAAAGTGGGTCTTGTGCAGAGATTGGTGAAGGCAGCTCACCTCATTGTCACTGTGTGCAGAGTTCAGGATAAATTCCTGTCCCTGAGTTCAATGGTGTCAAAGCAGCACACTTTGAAGGGATGTAGGAGGGAATAAGGTTACTAAATTATATGATAAAACAGTTCTAAGGCAGATGCAAATCTGAAAACCCTTACATTGTTTTTCTCTTTACTGTTTTTCATCATATATTTTTTTCTATAAAAAATAATTGAGGATTTGTGTTGTTCATCTCATCTTTCAGTTTTCAAGAGTCTGGTCCTTCATAGAATAATAAAAGAGTTTGAGTTGGGAGGGACTTTTAAATGTTATCTAGTCCAACTCACCTTCAATGAACAGGGACATCTTCAACTAGATCAGGTTGCTGAGACCCCCAGTCTGACCTTGAATTTTTCTAGGGATGGGGCATCTACCACCTCTCTGGGCAATCTGTTTCAGAGTTTCACCACCCTCATCATAAAAAATTTCTTCCTTATGTCCAATCTAAATCTATCTTCTACTAGTTTAAAACCTTTACACCTTGTCCTATTGCAATAGGCCTTACTGAAAAGCCTGTCCTCATTGTTCATATAAGACCCCTTTAGTTTTAAGAGGCTGCCATAAGGTGTCCCCAGAGCCCTTCCATCTGGACTTTGAGCCATTGACCACTACCTTCTGATTGTGACCACCCAACCAATTCCTCATCCATGAAACAGTCCACCCCTCAAATCTGTATCTCTCCAATTTAGAGAGAAGGATGTTGGGGGGACCGTGTCAAAGGCCTTACCGAAGTGCAGATGACATCCGCTAGCTCTTCCCTTGCCGACTGATGAAGTCACTCCATCATAGAAGGCCATCAGGTTGGTCAGGCAGGACTTGTACTTGGTGAAGCCGTGCTGGATGTCTCAAATCACTTCCCTGTCCTCCATGTGCCTTAGCATAGCTTCTAGGATGATCTGTTCCATGATCTTCCCAGGCACAGAGGTGAGGCTGACAGGTTGGCCGTTCCCAAAGTCCTCCTTTCTAAAGGAATCCTTCTGCTTTTCCATTGCCATACTCACGTGTCTTTTATAATGACTTTACTAATTTGTTGGTTATTCCCAAACCAGAAGATGTAGTGCATACTGCCACACGTGTCATAAACTGTGGGCAGCTATAGGGGAAGGTTCCCATCATAGTTTGGGAAGGAACTGAAAATGTAGGTCCTACATTAGTTATAAGGATGTGAAATGGTGGGAATCACTTGTGGGAAGGAGCTTGCTGTTGTACCTTGACCATTCTGTATTAAAATTGGAGAATGATAGCCATTATGTTCTCCACTGCTGTGGTCAGCTGTCAGGATATGTGACTAAAGTTTCTGGATTACCTTCACAAGAGAAAGGAAAAAGAAATTAGGGTTAGTTTCCTTTAAAAAAAAAAGGTAAAAAATTAGTGAGACTATATCTTTGAAATGCTCAGCACACCACTCCTC
Source organism: Machaerirhynchus nigripectus (assembly GCA_013397975.1). NCBI lineage: Eukaryota > Metazoa > Chordata > Aves > Passeriformes > Dicruridae > Machaerirhynchus > Machaerirhynchus nigripectus. Next base: position 8,130 of record VZRQ01002276.1, read on the forward strand.
CCTTTTGGTGTCCTCCATCTCCTCATATGGCTAAACAGATCAGCTTTCCTCTCTCCCCTTCTTCAAATCCCTCCTTGCTGGGATTCTCGCATCTTCTGTTTCTTCCTTTTCTTCTTCACCTTAGGTTTTTCCTCGGCATATTTCAGATATGGATACGTAATTGAACACAAAATTCTCCAGTATTTGCAAACCAGCCCTCGAGGTTAGGGGCAGCTGAAATGTGCAGGACTTCAGACACACTTTGGGACAGCTGTCTCTGGTGCTGAGGGCTGAGCTACACTATTTGGAAAGTTACTTTACAGCCACTGCCAGAAGCTGCTCCTCTAGGTCAGGACTTCAGGCAAGAAAAAAATCTTTAAACAGGAAGATTTTCTGCTATTTATGGTTCCACCTGCTCTCAATTTCCCTGAAAATACTGTGAGAACATTCCTGTGGTGGGATAATTTGTCACTTTCATTCTGAGCCTGACTGTAGTAAGTGCAAAAAAACAAACAAAATGGAAAACAATATGTCACTGAATATTAAAGTCAGGGTGGTTTTTATCCTACAGTGTTGATTTCAGTCTTGGGTAAAGTTTTGCATCTGTTCAGTTTTGTTTGAGTGAATAGTCCACCAGTTCACACAGCCATAGAGGAGACTGTAATTTAAAAACCACAAATTCAGAGATGGCTCTTTCTTCTCTTGGACACAACTCTTGCGAAAATAACCATATGTAAGAAATTGTGTATTCTTTGGGGGGAAAATGTAAAAAATAGAAAGAGTTCCTGTGGTTCTGCACAGAAGATGAACCATTGGCACTCCTGCAGCTGCCTTTCACTGACCACGCTTTTTGCTATCAGGCTGTTGGAAAAAACAGAAACATTGCATGAATTGCTGTCCTTCTGAGCTGGTATGAATAAACACTGTGGAGAACTTTGGCATTGTTGTTTCTGTGCTACAAGATGATTAGGAGAAAACTTGACAATAATTTTCTTAGTCAAAGGGAAGGAAGAGGGAGCCTTTGGGAGATGAGCAATGCTGACATGGACATTTCACACATGCTTTGTGTCTTCAGGGATGCTTTCCTTAAAAGAAAGAGGAAGAGAAAGGCTTTGGATACAATATCCCACAGGTATCCATAACGTAATGCTCCACAAGAAGTACCATATTTCTTCAAAGAGTCTGCTATTAAAAGAAAGATCTTTGTCCATGACTTTTCACTGTGAATATAAGCCCAGAGAGAGGGAAAAAAGAAAGCCTTTCTGAAGGCTTCAGTTTCCTCAACCAACCAGCATGTAATTCTCAGTGTATAAAGACTGACAGTGCTTTCCAGGATTTGCTAAAACCAGTTACTAATAAAGGCATTTTCACAACTAAACCTGACAGTCTGTTAACTGGTTTTAAATGTGTGTGTTGATTGGATCCTGGCACCTTTACTCCAGGTCATCAGCTGACATAATTGAAGGGGACAGGAGCACTAATTAGAATGCACAGGTTGTCATTCTTGTCATATTATAATCTGGTCTTCAAAATCAAAACCATCTTTTCTTTCCTTTCCTGGTCTGCATCTGATTTGGTTCCTCACTTGGTCTCTCTAGCTCTTGCTCTGAGGTCCTGGAGTTGGGTTTTACTTGGCAGCTCAGAGAGGAGATAGGGAAGAATATGAGACTTCCTCTTGGGCAATCAGGAGAGGAAATAGTTCAGATAAATTGCCCACCACCAAAGGCTCATTTTACTCCTGTTTCATGTGAAGACCTGCTGGGTGAGGAGGATGTGGCAGTAACCGCTTGGAACCTTGTGACGGGGAATGAGGAATAGAAAGCCTTTGGATAATGTTGATTTAGCTTTAATTTTCTATTCAGGGGCTTCTTGTGTTGCAAGAATCTACTGCTCGTAGCTGATTATCCATAATCAAGACATTTCAAACAAAGCCATTAACAGAAATATTTCTACTCTACCTCTGAAATTCGTAATAAAGGTTTAAAACCTTAAACCAGATTGGCAGGTTGACATTTCCAAGAATTGTTTTTCCCATGTAAAACTGCTAGCATAAAAGAGACTAAGCATCATTAAGGATTTATTGAGCTTCTATTTTCTCCATTAAAGTACTGACTATTATTTTCAAATGAAAGATGTACCACAATGAAATCATTAGTGACTGTGCATTTAGATATTTTTTTGACAGCACTCCTAACTGTTAGAGCCAGGCAGTCAGACTCTGCCTGTATGACATGCATAGCAGTGACAACTTATTTTTTCCTCTTTGATAGGAGATGGAGAATTTGACCAGAAGTGAGCATATATCAGAATGTCAGAATGATCAGAACTACCTGCAGTTCTTTTTTCTGTTTAAAGCTCATAGAGTAATAGCTTTGGCTTTTTACTTTGTTTTCTTTCTTTAATTGTAGACCTATTTTTTTTTATTATAACTGAGTGTGTGTTACAAACACAGCCTTGGGGAGTGAGATGATGAAATGAGAAGTAAAATATCCCATTACTGCCAAGGTAGGGAAAAATATGTCCATGTTAAGCTTTCTAGGAGTTTAGCATTCAGTTCATAGGAATTTTGAAATATGGGAGAAACTGATGACAAAACTTATATATTTACAGAGGATTGGAGGTAGGGGAATTGGATCTCGAGAGGAGTCAAAGATCTCATTTCTGTGTGTGGTTTTTAAAGAGAAGCTGGCTGTGTGGTGAGGTCAAGTCAAGACTTCACAGGTAACAGTGGCTATCTACAGAGGCAGACACAAGCAAAGAGACTTTTTTCTGTCTCAAACTGTTGATTATTCTTACAGACCTAATTAATCCTTTAGACTAATACATATGCATCAAAGCACCCAATGATTTGGTTTGATGTTCAAGAGCGAACAAGTGCCTGAGGTTTAATGAAGTACTTTGGCTGCAGCCAAATAAAATATGAAGGCTTCAGTATCTTGCAACTGTGGATACTCTCAAAAGTTGGCTAAAAAACCTTTGATTAGAGCCTTGTGGTGGAGTGCCTACTCCTGCCCATACGGTGTGGGATCCAGCAACCACACAGTCCCTTTTCACCATATGTGGTACCATTTTGTCAGCTCCCGACCATCAGTTCGGCATGGTGGCAACAAGTAATGAACTAAAATCTGGACTAGGTGAGGTTGAGCAGTTAAAAGTTTAAAAGATATTTCTGTTCTTGTAAGTGGTGTTTAAAGTAGAGTCTGGGGCTTGCTGTTTGATCAAGCAGACATTTAAGGTAAATCTGTTTAGTGAACTTTTTGATTGCCAGTCCTGAAATCTCAGCACGAAACAAGGTTTGTTTGTAAACAGCAGTAAGAAAAGGTTCTGCTGACAGACTGTATTCCTTGGCATGGATTGGCTGTTCTCTGCTATGATAAGCAGAGGTAACCTCTTGCAACTGCACATCTGAGGGCACCGGCCAACCCAGCAGCTTCTGCCTTTGGTGGTGGCTGATTCATTCGTCTGCCAGGAGGAATGGAAAAGAACATGTCTCCTTTCCCTTCTTGGCCAAGCATCAGGGGGAACTACATGTACACATATTCCTCTTGCAGAGTAGTCACCTGATCTGCTGTGCACCTGGGGCAGCTGCACAGTGCTTGCCTACTTACAGATACACCAGCTGCAGGTGGCTGTCTCTCTTCTGCTCTTCTTTGGAGCATTTGCTAGATGAGGGACACTGCAGCCAAAGGCTCAAAGTGAAAATTCACCTGTGACAGTGAAAGTATGTCTTAATTCTCAGAAGATTTAATAGTTATCTGGGATTGTGTGCATCCTCTGTATTTTGTCTTATGATTGTCAGCAGAGCTTTCGTGAAAGGGAATCGGAAGGGGGAAGGAAATTATAATGCCCAGATTTTTAGAAAGTGATGGTATAAAGAGCAGGATTGTGGAAACAGAACAGCTCTTTCAGATATAAAACATGATACATTGCTTCAGCATAATGATGCTCATCAGAAACAAGTGAGTAGCAGAAAAGGAATGTAATTTCAATTATGCCATAAATTGACTTTTGGCTGGCACAAACAGCTATCAGAGGGCAGACAGAGTTTCTTTCCTAACCTTAATGAAATAGAAGTGCTCTGATTTTAATTTGCAATTGGCATTTCTTCTTTGGTGCAGCAGAGGCTGGAAAATACTGTCCCTCTTTTTTTCTTTTTGCATGAGGTCTGTTTACTTGGAAGTATTCCTCTGTTTGTGTTATTAATTCCCTGTTTTTTAGCATGTGAATTTCCTGTGATGATCTCATGATGTTTACAGCATGTCTTGCAATGTTGTAAACAGCAACTGATGCCTTGTTTTCATACTTGGGTGTGGCAGGGAGTAGCAGCATGCAAACTGCTGGTGAGCCACATTCAGGGAGTCCTATCTAATGTCAGCCTGAGACTCATTTCAGGCCAGGCAGATTCGCTGCTAATGCCGTCAAGCTGGAGGACTGTCTCCACTGAGCTCTGGGGGATTTAAACAGTAATGAGAAAAGATAAATAAAGAAAAAAGAAGGAGTATGCTAAAAATTAATTTTAAGTATCACAGGTGACTATTGCAGACACAAGAAAGAAAACAGTCCTTGAAGAAATAAATTAATGAATGTCCAGTGCTGTTGTGTATGCAAGGATTTTGAGTAATCTTGAACAAATTTTTAGCCAATATAACTGCTTCAAGTATGAGTAGCTCCTTCATACTCATAAAAATGAAAAGAAGGCATTTCAGAGTGTTTAATGACATTTAGTAATGTGTTTGGGGCTATCTAAATATTTTTAGTCAGAGACCCTCACTGCATTTCATGAAAGTTAATAAATTACATCACAGGGTTATCTGTGTGATTTACTCCAGGTCTGCTGATGGGAGAAAGCGAGGCACAAGATTATTTAAAACATAAACTACTTTTTGTCTGCTTGTTTGTTCCTGATCTCTTGAGTAGGGATGGCCATTGGGCTTCAAGGCCCAACTACTATGCAATGAATTCTTATTCTCTAACTGCTATTACAGTAGTATGTTCATGGATACATTTTAAAGCAGCTTTGTATCTTATTTTGTTTTTCTGATTGGAATTGTAATGTATGTGTGTGCCTAAATAGTTACTGTCTGCTTTCAGTATCCTTTCACTGGCTGCCCTCCAAATCACAGCTTTTAACAGCAATCTTTAAACCCGCATCATTTCTCTTCGGTGTTTACTGTAGAAAAAGTGTTTCTGTTGCTGACTTTGCTCCCCCAGTCTAAGACAAAGTGACTTTTATACTGGCACAGAGAGTTGCTGGAGGCAGAAGTTAGTACAGAATAACTTGTTGGGTAGAGAGCATAAACAAGTCACCAGTCTGTGAATCTCACTGCTACATGATTATCACTGAAGGGCAAGGGTTTAGGGAGACTCAAAGGAGACTTGGCATGCATCTGTATAAAGTGAGCAACCAGACCTGTCATACAAGTGCAAATATTACCACCAGTTTTAGGAATGAAGGCAAGACTTGATTTAGGATTTAAGTAAACATTGAATTTGAGATTTACCTGGGGTCCCATTAGCTTGAAGGAATTTCCTGCAGAAGCTTCTTCTTTCAGGCACTGTCATCCCCAGCTTGCTTCCCAAAGGGAACGTGCAGGTGTCTCTCAGTCTGACATGCATAACCTTGCTAAAAGCATATTCCTTGAAGCTGAGAAGCTTCACAGCTCCAAATCCCTAACAGAAAGGATTATATCTGAATCGGCCCTAAATTGAAACTCCAGTTTCATATTCCTCCTTCAACTGAGCTATTAGAAATCCTCATTCAAATGTCAAATGCCCATTTCTGTAATGTGTTTTGGCATTTCATTTTTTTATTCTCAATACAGCTTTAAGACATGGCTGGCTTTTCTTAGTTGATGCCTATCTTCTCCTCAGGAACTTTAATTAAAAATAATCCATCCTAATAATGCAGTTGCTTGTGTAATTCTTCTCTGGCAAAATAAATTACAGTAGGCTATATCATCTTGCTGCTTACTTATGGAATTTTTTTTTTTATGGAAATTGCCAGATCAACATCAGTAATTCAGCTGAAAGGCCTTTAGTTTTAATATTTTCTCCCAAAGGCAAGTGAAGGAACGAAAATATTACAGATTTTCTAGGAAACCTGAGAGTCCAGTTTTTAGGTGGTGCATGGTTTTAAGAAGTCTTTTTAGCAAGGTTTACACTGCCATCATGGATGTGTAAGCTTAATCCTGACTGTAATAAAATAGGATTTAGTGGTGCTCTGTACCTTCCCAGCAAAGTTGGAGCAACAGGATTTGTGTGGGTAGGTATGTGAGAGGAGCAGCTGCATAACAGATCTGCAGTCACTTGTGGGCTGCAGCACTGCAGGGGGATTTGGGCTCTGGGTTTGTGCAGGGAAAGAGCTGCCAGTCCATGCCAGACTCAGGCCTGCCCCCTTCTCCAGGGCATGAAGGGAGGGACACGGTGTGGTAGAGCTCAGCACAGCCCATTGGGCGTCACTTTTTGTGCTGGGATTGGAGAAGATGGGTCTAGCAAGGGGTCAAGCTCCATATAGGAATAAGTGTAGTCCTTTTCTTTGTTCACTGAAACATGTTAAAAAATGTCCTCCAAAATTTCACATCCTTTGGACAGGAGTTACATAAAATCTATTCATCCCCTTTCTACATTTATCAACACATTGTAAAAAAAACAGGAGCAGTAAATATGACCAGGGCATAGGAGTTGTTCTCCCTCAGGTGGGAACTGGAAGGAAGGTATTCTGCAGGCCAAGTGTTGTGTGTGCGGGTTGGTGCCACTGCTGAGGAACTGAGATGAGGACAAGAACTATTCCCATGCCACCTCAGCACTGCTTAGAAAGTTCAACCCAGGAGATTTTTTAAATTTTATTTTATAGCATTCAGGGGATGCAATTGTCCCACTTTCCCACCTCTCAACGCCTGGACACATGTTCCTGCTCCTGCTGGGAGCCAGAGTCACTCACCCAGCCTCACTGGGATGGTGCCTGTGTGAGACTGCGCACCTGGTGGGTTGGGAACAGGGAGTCACCCTGTGGCCCAAAGCCACCCCTGAACCCAAGCTGTGTAGCAGCAAGCTATGCACCCATCCCTGCAAAGGTGGCATCCATTGTGTCCTTCTTCTAATCCTGCCCTTCCTGAAGGGCTCTGTTAGCCTAGCAGCACCAGGCTTGGAGCAGCATTGCTGTTTGCACCCAAAACAACCCCAAGCCCAGGCAGGAACCATTTTCCTCAGTAGTGGCTGGGGACTCGGGAACAATGGCAGTCTAGAAATCAGCCTTGTGGCCATCTTTGGGGGAAGGATTGATTTAGAAGTCCTTGCACATGTCATAGGATAAGTGATGCCATTAATGATCTGGAAGTTGAAGTCTGCCTGAGAAAAATGTATGTCCCTCCTATCACATGAATCCATTTGAATCTAGTCAGACAAAGGGGGTTTAACCACTGATTTGCAAAGAACATTATTCATCAAGTTAGTGGTGAGATGCAATTTTGTTGTTCCTCAGGAATTTGGTATGCTTTGTGTGTGTGTACTTCTGACTCGTGTTCATTGTGTTCTGTGGGAATTGAACTGGTAGATGTAAAGGTGATATGGGGAGTTCTTTACCAAAATGTTGAGAAAGGCAGAAAAATGAAGGTTTGAACTTCCTTGGAGGCTATTCCTCTGAGCCAATATTCAAGGATATGGAATAGCAGGAAATTACTGGTATCAACCCCAAGGCTCTTTTGATCCTCTGCACAGATCTGTCTCTGTGCAGAGAAATTACACGTGGTCTTCTCTGGGTGAATACTGAGATGTGTATTAGAGGCACACAGAAACTCCAGTGGGAACTGTCTGGAGCTGTTAACAAGCTTGGCTTTCTGGCATGCCCATCCCGTAGACCTTTGCAAACACACAGGGCATTCATCTGAGGATGCAGAGATGCGTATTCCAGCAAATCTGTTATAGTCTGCAGTGGATGCTAAACAAGAAATTCTTGAACAACTGGAGGTGGGAGGTCGTCAACATTTTCCATCGTAAATGTTAATGTATGTAGCAGACAGAAGGAGTATTATATAAAAAGTTAAGACTTTCACATTTTTCTGGTTCTGACCTATGGCAAGGAGGATGATATTTGCATTATTTCCATGGTATTTTTTTATAAGGGAGAGTTGAAAGCAAAGAATTAAAAGATTTAGACTTGAAGCACTTTGTTCCTCTGGAAGTCTGATTTAAAGTGAAAACCTGTCTAAAAGAAAGGGGTGAAATCAAGATGTGTCAAACTAGAAATATTTTTTGATTATAATTAAAACTTCCAGTTAGAGGCAGGTATGTCCAAATTTCCCTGAAACACTTTTTCTATAAGAGACACCATTATAAAATGCTAAGTTTCATTACCTTGATTGTGAGGGTGTTATTATAATTTTATGAGTCCCAAAAATATCCCAAATACTTCACAGAAAAGGCAGAAGACAAGTTCTCTGTCATAAAGAATGTACAGTTTAAATGTGAGGCTTACATTAACTGTTTTAAAGGATAATTAGTAATTTTCTGAACCATTGGCTGTAGTATTCCTGAAATTCTAGTAATGATAAACCCTCTAGTGTTTTCCTGAGACATGCAGTAGAGCATAAATATAACATAGAAGATTTATGCTGGGAAGACAAACTTGTTTATGGGCATGCACAGAAAGAGATTGTAATAAGGTCTTACTGAGAAGCTCCTGCATAGACTTTGACTGTGGGCAGGTCTCCTACATATGCATGAGTCAGGAGAACATATTGCCACCTGTGAAAAAAGAAGCAACGTTTGCAGTCTCTTCACTTCCAGTTTTCTCCTGTAACCTGGCTGCAGCACTGTTCTCCTTAAGACTCCCTTCCTAATTTAGTGATGGTGATGTACCTCTGTAAACCGAGAAGTTTCATGCTGACCTCCTGCACAGTGGTAATGATATTAAAAAAACCCCTGGTTTTTATCTTTTATTCAGTTGTTTTTTACATTCTGGTAGAGGTTGTTCCAGACATTTTCCATGTGCACTTGGTGCTTTGTATTGAAAGCATAATTTCAAGCTAGAATGGGTAAAGTTCTTGTGATTCTTCGTGTTCCTACTCTACTGGTGAATTATATGAAAAGGGATTCAATTAGTCCTTTGAAGCTGTGTGTTTTCTTAACCCGTTGGAAAAACTCTTGATTCACATGCCCTCTGTAAGCTGACATTCGTGACTTGAAGTAATCTTAGGAGATTGTGTTGGGTTCCTGTCCAGAACGTCAGAAGCGTCAGAATGGGATTTCCAGTTTTGGAAACAGGCATGCGATTCCCATCCATCCTTTTTCTCTGAATGAATTCTTGTTCCTGGAAACTTATATGGTGAGGTCTTTTGCTCAGTGTGGGCATGGAATAGGTGAGCCTGACTACAGCCCATTAATGTCAAAAAGAGTTAATTGAACACAGCTAGTAAAGACTGTAATCAATAAGTAAAAGCATCTACGCTGTTTTATTCAGCCTTATAAATAAAATATGTAAGTGTGTGGTATGTAGAACATAGAGCCATTATGTGCTTTACGACTCTGTGGGCACATCCATGGACATATATAAACAGTGCCAAGTAGGAAAAGAGACTTAAGTGTAAGGACTGTCTAGTTGCACCATCTCTCTCCCTAATTTTACTTCTTTGCCCACTTTAAGCAGATCTGCAAAATACAGCATTTCCTAATGTGACAAACTGCCTATTGGATTAGTTTTCCACCATTCCCAAATCTGCCTTCCCCTACATCCCATAATAAGCCCTATGCCTCTTTAGGCAGTAATTTTTTCCATTTTTTGGGGTGTCCAAGAAGAAAGTTTCTTCCCCCCAGCTCTTCATGGGTTTCACTCTAGGGACAACAGTTTCATAGTGTCCATTGTCATCCTTTGATTTCACTGATAAGGTTAGTTGGGTTCCTCCACCCCTTGTCATTCCTCTGATACTTTCCAGGTCTCTATGCTTATTGTGATAAAGCCTTTAGTTAGACAACCTTGTACCCTTGTTTTTTGTTCTTTTTTTTTTTTTTTTCCATTTTTTGGGGTGTAGCTGTTTTTATTACAATAGCCTTCATATTCCCAGGTCAGTCACTCTCAGACCAAATAAAATAAGCAATCTGGCAATGGATGCCAGTGGGCTCTCTTAAGTCCTTCTACCTATGTCACAATGCCATCAATTACACTTGGGTTCATCATTTAATGCAAATAAAAATAAACCAAATAATCATGTTTTTAACATTCCCAGAAGGAAAAACTCAGAATAGAGGCATTGAGACATACTCTGAGTTACTGTGGAGGTTTTAGGCCTTTAGCATCTTCTACTAGATTGTAAAACCAGAAATATGTGTCCTGTTGTTTGATGAACACATGGCCCTGGAGCACTCACTTTTCTTAGAAGAGCAGGAAAATCTGCTTTATCAGTTCACTCTTGAAACTCCTCCTGTTGCAAAAAGTGTAACACCACGCTCTGGTTATTCCAGCATGGCTACTGCATAAGTAGCATATTTGTAGCTTCCAGTATTGCAGCTGTTCACGCCTTCAGCTGCATTTTCAGGACTTGGAGAGACAATAAGGAGGAAGAAATGTCTGTGTAGGAGGTACAGTTTTCCAGATCTGTTCAGACTTAGTATTCTCTTGGAGTAATGAGGAACAGATGAATGCTAACAACATGATTTTTGAAGTCCCCTTTTAGTGAAGCAGCTTTGCTTGGAGCTATTGTCCACAGTGCCTTTAGAGACCAGTGGACATACTCAAGGTGCTTTAGATAAATCAACAGATAAGCAAGAATCACTCAATCTTTACCATTAGAAGAGAAGTTTGTTCCAGTTTGGTTGCCTTTAAAAGTTCCTGTTTGTCTTCTGTTGATTGATTAAAGAAAAATTTTGCTTACTTTGAACTTTATGCAGTGCTTTAGCACATTCTACAAACCAAACATGGCCAGCTTCTTCCTCTTAGGACTGCACTCATTAAACAGAAATTATTAAAAGAGATTTAGCTCTTTTACCACATTGATTTGTACATTCTGGTGCTTTTTAGTGTTGCTGCTGATCTCTGGCAGCTGGTGTGCACCCCAAAGTTGTTAGGTTAGTACTAGCTCAAGGCTCATTATCCCTCTTTTTCTTCTATGTCAGAGGCATCTCAAAGGCTGATGTGAATGATAGGCTGAAGAAAGAGGGGGCATGGGTAATTGTGAGTTGTGGGTTCTTGCTAGACCTTCGTGGCAGCAGGATGCATCAGTCCTTTCTCAATAAATCTCTCCTTTCACTCCTTAAGTCTGGCAAACTTCAGTTTAAACACCAGAAAATGCTGCTGCTGACAAAGCTCCTTAGCAAAGTGTTCATTTGGGGTAAATGCTTGCCTCACCAAAAGTACAAAGATGAGTCCAAATGCAGTGCTCTTCATTTACTACCTGGCATAAAACCATGCAAAAAGAAATACAGAGTCAGCTGGGATTAAAATTAATATCAAAAAGTGGTTGGAGAGATACTATCAAGTTCTACCTGCCCATCCAAAGAAACTGCCTTCCCTGTGACTTCATTTTTGAGGTCTCAATTGGCCCATACTTGCTGATTTGAGACAAGAGATTAAAGGGAGTGTGGATCCAAAAATAACCACTCACATGTACTCAGATGTCATTTTAAAATTTGGTATACTCGGGGTTTTTTACATTTTAGAACATTCTAGTTTACTAGAAGTGCATAGGCAGCGTCTAGTTGCTCAGATTTAGCATTGTAATGGCACAGCTTGAAAACAGGCCGAGAAAACCCAAAAAACAACCCTGAAGAAAAGTCCTAAAAGGGCCACCAAATTTCATAATTGAGGTCTGAAACTAATCTATAGCTAGTAAGAATAAGGAGGAGACTTCCTGGCTTGGAAGAGTATCCCTATTAACTTACCATCAGGCTTTTTGCCCATTTCTGTGAAACAGCTGGTGGTGTCTGCAGCAGAGATGTGATACCGGAAGATGGATGGACAACTTGATTAGTCTCTGTATCCTCTTCTTACATTTCTGCTAAAATGGTGTTCACATTTAGAGGCATTCAAGGACAGTCTGTAGTCCTGAAATGGACACATTCCTTTGAGAGACATAAATTGGGTAAGGCAGAGCAGGGAGAGTCCATCTCAGTTTACGTATTGGTCTTAAGCTTTTGCCAACAGTGAGTCTTTCTTTCTTTCTTTTTTTTTTTCCTTTTTTTGTAATTTGTATTCAGCATCTATTTTTCATCTGTGATGGAAGAATGATCCCATATGAAGAATTCCGTATTGGTCACTCATTGAACAGCTGGCCATGGTTTTCTTTCTGAATAATGAGTATAATTATCACCTTAATTATCACCAGTATATGAGGCTTGTTTGTGGTGGGGCTTGCACCTTTTCTCTCACAGGCGTGGTTCGTTTTTATTTTTCTGTTCGCTTTGATAGCTACAGTTATCATTATTGCTTTTTAAAAGAATTCTTACAAGTACTAGCAGTAAAATTAGATTACATTACCTTAAAATAGTAAGGTCATCAGCAGAAAAATTGTTTGGGGAAAAGAAAATGTCAGAATAAATAGCCAATTTTCACAAAGAAGACGGACAGATGGTTCACTCATTAGCAATAGGCTCCTGAAATGCCCTCTCTTGCTTTTCCTTTATCCTGTAGCTGAGCACCCTACTGTTTCGTGGATCAGTGTCTGAGGAGCCAATTGCTTGTCCTTAGAAACTTTAAATTGAACCCTGTGATTGCACAGTATTCAGGAGAGCATGGAGTGAGCTGGTGACCTTCTGTTAGATGGACGGGGATTAATCAATCATCTCTCGAGTGGAAAACCCCTGGGAATCCAGCGAGAGCTTCGAGGGCCCAGGCCAGCATGGGACTAATGTCAGACTTTGGTCTGCAGATAAGATGGAAGTGTTTTGCTATTCTTGTGATGTGGAGATTACAGACAGACAGGATTGTGCATTTCCCTAGCAAATGATGTGATTGACTAACACGCTCTCTCGCTTTTCCAGAAGTGGCTTGGAAGAACTGGTAGGACATGGAAGAGTGAATTTAGTTATGGACTAGATCACCAGCAGCTGGGACAGACTTTAGCCTCATTAATTGTTAGAATCATAGAATACCTCAGGTTGTAAGGTATCCATAAGGATCACCAACTCCTACTCCCAGCTCCTCATAGGACTACCTAAAATGAAACTTTATCACGAAAAGTGTCATCCAGATGCTCCTTGAACTCTGACAGGCTTGATGCTGTGACCACTTCCCTGGGGATTCTGTTCCAGGAATCAACCACCATCTCAGTGAAGAACCTTTTTCTAATACCCAATCTGAACTTCCCCTGATGCAGTGTGATTCCATGGTTGGTCGTAGTGCTACTTCCAAGTATAAATCTGGTTTAAGTGTTTATTTTCTCTTACTGCCAAGTAGTTCTCACTGCTGTCATGACATTCTCTCCACTTACAAAAATCCCTGGTTGTTCTTGCCTTTGTCACTCTGTTGGCCTCACAGCTGATCTTCTCTTGGGGTTTTCTTTAATGTGAGTTTCCAGATCGCAGACCTTTTATTTCCTGGGCTAGGCCTTTGCCATGTATGAAGAGATGTTTTTTTTGTGAGGGTCCTAACCTTTGCAGCCCATCCAGCTGGGATTTGGACCCTCCAAGCTGTTGGGAAGCCACTGGTAGTAACTAAAAAAGTGACTTGAAAAAAAATCCTCCACCCAAAGGAGCCTTTATGGTCTCATGTTGAGAAGTGGAGGTCACCAAGGATGCACAGGGTTCCCAGTGAGAACATGCTCATTTTCCACTGTGGCATGCCTCTTTCTCTGCTTGAGTCATCATACCAGTGCCTGCCTCTTTTACTCAACATACTGCTCTTTTTGATGCTCCTTGTCTTTTTTTCAGATCTTAAAACAGGGAGAGCTGAGCAGTTCTGACTTCAGATCCACAGCTGAGAAATAGGCTATTTCAGAGCTGTAAACCTGGATGTTGTGTTTTGTGGCAAACTTCCTACCTATACTGTCTTTTTTACTCTTTCTCTTCTCTTTGATTTAATGCTTCACATTCAAGAAGACAGCTGTAATGAGTTAGATAGAGGAGCAGAACTGTACACACTGACCAGAAAGGTGTAAAGCTGGCACATTCCCAGTTTAACAGAATGAACTCCATCCCTGTGGCGTCAGCTGTACATGTCATGCCTGGCTTATGCCAGGTTGCACCTGTTAACACCGATGCTGAATTTGGCTCATTTGCAGGATAGCTGCCACAACATAAAATGTCATACATGTTTGCAGTATGGTGGAACATCAAATGGAATCAAAGAATAAATTGTGACTGTCGTTTGTGTAACTGTGGAATCGTCTAAGGTATATTTATTTTCAATACTTGCGTGCTTTTTAATTCATGACAAATTATATGCAGGTTTTATCCCAGGATAATAAGAGAGAATTTTTTCTAAATGCAGCATAAGATAATTACACAACAGTTTATCTTTTAATTCCTATTGCCTGGCAAGTAATCAAGTGACCTTAACTCTAGCTGTTATTCTACATATGATATGCAGATCTTTTCAAAACCCAGATTTAAAGATTAATCCTTGCAAAGATTTAATCCTTGCAACAATTCTGTGAGGTACACACATGAGCAAACTGCACTCTAAAAGTTAGGCCATACAGAAATTGGTGTTAAACAAAAACTCAGCCTTCTTGTTTACCACATCCATGTTTGCATCTGCTGCTTTGGGGGGCTGCAGAGAAATCGAAATTGTGACCTCTCTCGTAGAATAAACTGCTTGTTCTTTTCCAAAGTGGGTGTAGTCCCAGGACATTTTTCTTCCTTTTTCTATGTGCCTGCCTGATGTTTGCAGCTGAACTTTGCGATTCTGCTGACTGTGCAGCCTCTTCAAGGCTCTGCAAGAAAGTCTACGTATTTTAGGGATTGTTTGCATCATAAATATCTGATTGTGGGAAAATCAATATCACTTTTCTTCATTTAACAGCTTTTTACCACAGTGCACAAAGATCCAGGCACATTTGCACAAACATCCAAGCATAATGAGGTTTAAAGCTCATGATTTGAAGAAATTTGCATCAGCAGTGTGGGCTCTGAAGCCACTTTGTTGGCAGTTACCCTTTTTTGTTTGGGCTACGTCAATGTTCATCTAATGTGTCATGCGGGAGAGGACAAAGAGGGTTCAATGGAGTCTGAAATTTCAGTTAATCTCTCTGTGGTGACACTCTGACAGATAGGAAATCAACAGAAACGGTGTAAGGAAACAAAACAGTAAAAAATTGCCAGAAAAGCTGAAAATACCACCCTCTCTCTAATGTGGGAGCAGCCATCTGACTGTATACTACCAAGCTAGTATCCTAAGAAACACCTCAAAACTGCATTTTTCGATGTTGAGGTTATTTTGTTTTCATTTTAAAAAGACTGAAATAACCAAGTAATGATGTAAGAGCTAGTGATGCTGTCAAAAACTGTAACCCCTTAGGTGACATTATTGCACTGCTGTACCCAGAATGTTGATTCAGAAAAGGACTGGTTGGGTTTTAGGTTCTGCTTTCATGATCAGTGTTTGAGGAAAAAAAAGGCTTTTGAATCAAAAGATTTGAACAGAAACATTCAGACTATAAAAGCCTATATGCATTTGCATTCTTTGTTAAAATCCAGCCAAAAGGAAAATACTGCATCTGCAGATTATTCCCGCATTAGACACCATGTAGTTTCTTGCTGTGAAATATATCCAGAAGTGCTGTTCTGTGCTGGGGATGTGTTAATGCAACAGCAGCGCTGGGGACATCACTCCCTCCACGCAGCGTGCAGGGACACCTGGCATTGCTTCTAATCTCTAATCTTTAGGTATTAAAGCCTTGTAACTCTTAGGAAAATCAGTGTCCCCTGGCATCTATGGAGAATGCTGTTTCCAGAAAAAAATTAGGAGGAAGAAGAGTTGTTTGAGAGGAAATCTTGTCAAAGCTGCTTTTTAAAATATATAGTGGAATTACAATCAGCTGGTGGCCTGGAGTATTTTCTGCAGACTATGTGCAGACAGTATTTGTAAAGTTTTAAAGGTCTTCCACTCCCTCAGCTCTTACCCTGGGCTCAGCTCTTACCCCAGGCTCAGCTCCTTAATGCTGGCTAGCGAGAATCCCTCCCTCACAGGTCTATTGTGTGACTGAATATTTCAGCCTGGGGTTGTAATGAATATGTCCAGAGTTCCTTGTGAGAACTGAACAGTCCTACATGTGAGCTTGTGGAGAGGCTCGCTGGTTAAATTCACGCTTATATGAAAAGCCACATAGAAGTTAGAGGGCAGAGGAGAGAAAGAAGCACCTAAAGAGAAGAAAGGCAGGACCAGAGGAGAGCACGTCATTCAGAGGAGCTGTGTGAAATCTGACAAGTGTGCAAAAATATTGGGTCTGCCCATAATAGGGCTGTGATTCTGCAATCCCTGCTGAAGTGAGGTCAGTGGGATGCCTTGCATGACGAATAATGAACCGCTCACATCAATACGTGCAGCACGACTTTGGAGCCTGAATAGCTGTGAATACTGTAGGTTCACTTTGCTCTGCAGAAATTAAAATGGGTATTGAATTTCGGTTGTGGGTGGTTCCGGTTTTTCAGTTTTATTTTTATATTATTTTTCTCTTATTTGTGGGTAGAAAACTTTTTATGTCTCAGTGTTGCTGAATGGTGTTCAAAAAGGTTTTTTTTCAGGAGAATCCCTGCTGAACCATTTGGAAGGAATATTGAGACTACATTTTTATCTTGCAGTGTCTGCAAGGCACTGCTGGAATCATAGCAACAAGTGTGTACATAATGCTGTAGAGAGACCAGTGGCAGAAAGTGACGTTAAAAGCCAGAAGTATTTTCTTTAAGCACAAGTCAGAATCAATCATTTGCTATTCCTAAAGTGTAAGTGGTTTTATTACTATCTGAAAATTGGGGACGAGATTTCAGATAAGTATATGCCTTCTAATAAAACTGATAATTTATTCCCCTTAGAATTTAAGGTGGCAACAAGCCTTCATTCTATTTCTTTTATTTCTATTCTATTTTGTTATAAGGCTAGACTGTTTGCCTTAAACCTGCCATTTTTATTTTGACAGTAAGGGGAATGAATAGGCAAAATCTGAAGAGGATTCATCCAAATGAGTTTCCGTTCCAAGTCATTAACAGTAATTATCTCAATTAGAGTTTTATTTTCCTTAATTCTAGATCTACGTTTACTTCAAGTTTCTTTGTCTCCTTCTGGGGCACAAACTGCTTTCTCCAGTTTTCCTATGTAAATGAAAACATGTTATAAATTCATACTCTAGTTATATGCAAAATAAGGAGAAAATAACAAAGCCAGATTAGGAAATTGGGTGTCATTCAGGGCATTTGGCGTGGCCAGGAAAAGTTTTTCCTGCATTGACAGGTGAGCCAAGTACCACAGGGACATATTTGTGTATGGGAGAGGGAAAGTGCTGTGTGCCTGTCTGAGATCCTTTTTTTTTAATAACTTCATGTCCCTTTAGTGAATTTGAAGATGTGCAAGTGTTGAACAGTCAATACTTTATCGTGGTGTTTTTGTGTATGCTGCAAACTTTTACCTGATTTATTTTTTACCTTTTTCTATTTTTAGTTTGTTTTGTTTTGTTTTTTTTTTAATTTTCTTTTTCTTTTTTTTTCCAGGGGACACACACTCTTTTCCAAAGAGGTGCTGTGGATCTCTGAGGGCTTTCACTCCTCACTTGCTGATCCCAATAAGCAGAGTCCAGTGTCCCCCTCAGGACAAGAATACTCTACCTCCTGCTTTGCGTTTAGAGGCAAAACACTGCCAAAGATGGGGGAGAATCGATGTCTGGAGAGAGATACATGGGCTTTGCCACACATTAGAGATTTGCAGGGAGAAAAAGTGGGTGCTTTCCCATTTCTGTTTATCTCAGAGCTCCCTTCAGGACCTGGCAAGGTAGGGCAGCGAGGGAAAGAAAAGTAAGCGTTGGAACTGATGCCTTGCAACCAGCTGCTAGTTGCCTGCGGTTTTATTTTCTCTGTCCCTCCCAATATTTTAGGTGTCAAGACTGGCAGGATCTTAGAAAAGAGCTTACAAAAGGATCCAGGGGCTTCAGGTTTCTCAAACAAGCAAAAAAATCACCACACTGAGACTTCTAAGAACAGAATAGAAATGCACATTTTATCGAAATCCTCCATAAAACCGATAATCATGTAAAATTTGCGCTGTTAATAAGCGGGCACATGGGCAGATCAGTCCCACAAGCAGTTTTATTCCCCTTATTTCTTGGTCAGTGGGCAGAGCATGTACCCAGGTAGTGACCTTAGCACGCCTGCTTTAGGACCACCAAGAATTCCAATTATGCAGTTCTTTTGCTGTGGGAATCCTTAACACAGCTATTTATGCCCTCACTTTAAGCACTGACACTGCAGTACCCTTTGAGATAGGGTGGGCCCTCAGATAAGGAAATCCTTACCTGTGAGGAGATGCTTTTTCCTGGTGGCCAAGGGGACACAATGTGGTAGACAGAAACAGTTTTCTTGTTTTAATTAGAAAAATGAAAAGTGCTTGAATTTCCTCATTGTAATAGTTTCTGTCATCTGAGAAATAATGATCTAGAAAAAATTGTCGGTCTCTGCCAGTCCTTCCTCAGGGCTGTCATTATTCACTCTAATGCATACATATTATTCGTAGTCATTAATCTTCTGCACCCAGGCTGGTATAAAGCCTATTCTCCTATTAGTTGCCGTGTTTCAGTTCAAAAGCTCTTCCACTGATCTAGCCCAGGCATTTCCATTTTGTTATTCCTGGGAGAGTAAAAGCTTTTTATGTATTCTTGCATTGACCAGTGGTAGAGAAAGAATATTTAGCTACATGGTTTGAAGTTTTCCTTTTTCTTTCCCCTTTCTGTTTTGCTTTGCTAGTCAGAGAGAAGAGGTGAAGATTTATCAAGTCCCCTACCAAATTAGCACTTGCTTTTTCTTCAGGCTTTGTAGAATAACCCTAGATCTGTATTCTCGCCTGTCAGACCTGGGTATGGCTTCAGGACGTGACCTGATCACCTCCTTTCATCAGGCATCCCTGCTGCCTTACTTTTAATCACAGCAGAACAACAGCAATTGTGGATTAGTTGTTCCTAATTAGATACCTCTCTGCAGCAACCCCTGAATGATGTCCAGTCTCCTACAAATTCCTGTTTCAGTGGAGACAATGAGAGCCTTAGGCTGCCTGAGGCCTTAGTCCAAGCCTCACTGAAGTTAATGAAAACGTAAGACTTTTGTTTAAAGGCATTAAAAGAGTGGAGATGGGTATGATTTCAGCACAGAATTATATTCTGCTCTCATATCTGGTACTTAGCCATTTGTATGTGGTAAAATCCCTGTACTTCATGTGCTGATTTATAGTAAGAAAATCAAAGCACCTACTTTACGTTTTGGTCAAGAAGTATAATAAATGGTACTTCCCCTGATTATTTTCCCAGGCTGCAGTCCCCAGCAGGAGCAAGCCATTGCTGCTTTGCTCTACCTGAATGCTTTGCAAAGCTTTCCACACATGAAGAGGTTTTTAGTAGGCAAATCAAATACAAAGCACATCAGGATGTTCCTGCTCTGATGCACTTCAGCATGAGAAGTTCATAGAGATTAAAAGGTCTTTGGAGTTGCTGTATAAAAATGACTTTTCAGAAGCTGATTCGCAAATCATCTTCAGAAACCTCCTTTACTAGGCAGCAACAACAGCAAGCTCTGCAAAGGGATCCATAAGCTCTTCCCACGTGTTTTTGTGCATGTTTACAACCAAGGACACACTGACTGGCATCATTTTTCAGGGACTGGTGAAGTCAACAGTGCTGCTCACCTTTCTCGTAATTTATTTTATATTTGGGATTGGACCCATTAGCTGTCGGTCTTCATTTGTTATCATAATAATTTCATAATAAAAATACCATGTGCAATGTGACTAGGATTACAGATTCATTGCCTCAAAAGAAGAGGTATGGTACAAGTTTCCCAAGCTGCCTAACAGTGCAGGCATGGTCCCTTCCTGCTCACTGCCTTGTCTTGGGACTGGTCGTGGCTCTGGTGACCTTGCACTGCACTGGTGGATCCTCCAGTTTCTGGAGGGTAGAAGGCTTTTATCCAGAAGCAGCTCCTGAAACCAGCCCTGGCTGTGTGACTGCAGCCTGGGAAAATAATCAGGGGACACACAAGAGCATGCAAATGTGGAATGGTTATTGTTTTGGTTGGTTGGGTTTTTTTTTCAAAGTGCATCCATGTTACTATTTTAGGCTTCTTGTGCTTGTTTTGATATTAGCAAGAAAGGCAGTGAGGAGAACAGTGGGGTAAGTTCTCAGATAAGCCTGGAAACTAATTCTTTTCCTGATTCAAGGATCATCCTCTTTTTCCTTCTATTCTGCATTGAAAAAGAAAACGGATAAATCATTGTCCTTCATAACAAATCTGTATCAAAGCAAAGTACAGGACTTAGGCCCCAAATAGGATGCATTTAGAGAGGGATGAATACAATAAAGTTGAAGCCATGAATTCCTCCTTTGGGCAGGTGCTGAGCACCATTACCTCCCCAGAAACCAGCTCTTTGAAGTACTGAGGCAGTGCAGTGGGGAGGCTTGGGGCAGTCAGCTCCCGTGTCAAGGCATGGAAAAGCTGTCTGTCCTTCCCAGGAGCTACAGAGCAGACCAAAAAGCATTATCTCAACCCCTGCTTTCACCCATCTCTCTAGGAGTCACTCACAGAGGTCTGAGACCTTTGAGACCCTCTTCCAAGTCTCCCTTCCCCACATAAGACCCAGTAATGGACAATTTGTCTTTCATTTTGTGCTTTTGTCCTAAGAGTCAGAGCATCCTTCTGTATCCAGAGGCAAAGACCATGAATCCCAGCAAGGAACTCGAGGCAGCTCGTTTCAGGCTTCAAAGCAGCAGTAGCATGAGAGAGTGCAGCCCCTGCACACTTTCAGAGCCACCCCAGCTCCCCACAGGCAATCAGACGGGATCTCAGTCTTTCCAATCTCAGTCCAGCCCCAGGAGCAGGCAAAATAGTTAAGGATAACCCAAATACCTGCCCAGGTTGGGGTCTCCTCAGAAACATGCTTCATACTGAATTGCTTTGCTGTTGGCATTTATGGAATGTTTATAACTTTTTTGTGCATTTTTTATTTTGGTGTTTAAAGCACTCTGATCCCACTTGGGCTTGTCATACTCCTTTCTAAGCACATTTTTGTGAAGCTATATCCCTCATTTAGCGTTTTTCATTTTATATTTACAGGGCTGCTGCTGACACATCTTTGTAGACTGGTTTTACTAAGGAAATGCGGATTTTGCAATTATGCGCTCTCCTAACATTTTCTTTCCCTCCTGTTTATTTCCAGCTGCAGTTTGGCACATAGGTAGCCTAGCACTTCTCTCACATGAGGGGAACTCTTCCTTCACAGGATATGCTGGGAGAGTGGGTGGACATTGCACTGACATGCTTGGAGGAGCTCTGTCCCCTTCTTGTCACTTGTGCCTGCCCGGGCTTTACTCTTTCTTTATTACAAGTGCTACACTCTGGCTTGAATTTCATTCCTATAATTGATGACTTTGTTCATTGTAGCAGAACTTTATTTGTGCTTGAACTGTGACTCCTATGGCTTGCTGAATATGAATGTCTTGGGGGTGACCCATTACCTGGCAGTAAATGGTTGTGTGCATTGAATGATGTATAGGAAAGTGCGTCACAGGTAGCAGCTATCCAAGGTTCAAAAATGTCACCAGCTATCCAAGTGTTAATTTGCTGTCTTTTTGCTCTATTTTTATAACCCCCTTTTTCAGAGTGCAATGTCCTTAGAATTGTGAAATAATAGACGGGCAACCGAGGATTACAAAGACTATCTGGGACATGTTTGTGTGGGATCATTGCAGTTGGCCTTTAATCTCTCTCCTTCTTTAGAATTTCATTTAATACTTTAGAGAAACAGCAAGTTGCTCTAATCCAGGGGAGATTGAATATGCCTGTACTCATAGTTGTCTGCTCAAGGAAAATTTTCTTTTCCATCCCCAATGTAAAGAACAATCCTGTGGCTGTTGATCTATTAGCATGGAAAGTACATATGTTGTGCAGTTCTGAATATCTTCCTCTGCAGAAAGACTTCCAAAAATGTTCTTTTTCTAGGTTCTGTGAAATTTGCTCTTTGTGCCTGTACCTTGAACACTACAGAGTTTGCAGAGCTGTGTGTTTTCTCCCTCTCCCAGTTTTGTAAATGGTTGCAGTAACTTCCTGACCTAGTATGGGCTTGGAGCTTTGCTCAGCTCCTCTCCTCTTCTTTATCAGCACTGTCCAAATCATGTCAAAATCTGCTTTGTCCCATCACTGTCAAATTCTCCAGTTTGTTCCTCCAGTTTGTTCCTCCAGTTTGTTCCAGTCCAGGAAGTCTGTCCTGATAATGGGACTGCCAGCTACTTAGTTTTACTTTCTAAAAGGTCTTGTTGGCAGAGAATTAGCAGACTCTAGGTCTGCAGTTGGACAGCAGGTGTCTATTCCCTGTGTATACACTGCTTACTTACTCTTCTTCTGGAAAAAGGAATCCCCAGCATTTATGCTTGTAATAGATTGGCTGTGCTACGGGAAATGCCAGGCTGCATGTGCAGTGATCAGCAATAAATGCTCTCATATTGTCTTCCTTTGGGAATGAAAACTCCCACTCCCCTCTCTGAGCACTACCTGGCCTGCAGTCCCATTCAGTAAAGCTTTCTGGGGAAGCATTTTTTCATGGAGAAGAGGAGGGAAGGGCAGTCAACCTCTGTTTTCAGGCAGTTAGCATTTAGCACTGGGTGATGCAGCTGGTGCCAAGCAGTGCCAGGTGGATGGTGGGTGGCAGGGCAGGTATGTCAGGGGTGGCTTTTTTCTAGCAGTTGTCTGCGTTGCCCAGGCTGCCACAGTAAGAGTCATCACAAGAGAGAAGAAGAAGGCTTAAAAAAAAGTTGTACAAGTTGCTTCATCTTCACAGGGAGTTTTGCAACCCCTGTTTGGTCCAGAGAGGTGGAGAAGGGAGCCCAAACTGGCACGGCTGGCCAAGGGGCTGGTTGGGTGCCTGCCCTCACAGCGAGAGACACTGTTTCCCTCTGGGCACGCTGAAGTGTTGCCTGGGCTATGAGCACCAGGCATGTGTCATTCCGTAGGGTTTCATGGCTGACGATGAGCACTATTCCTGTTGCCAAGCTGTTTCAGGACAGCTCTGCTTCTGTGTGTAAGTAGTGCCCAGCACATTTTTCACGGGCTGTCTGCTATGGGATTACACTAACGAGGTAATTAGAGGGCTCAGGCAGTGTCAGCAGCAGCACATACCACTCGGATTAAGCCTGACTCTTCCACAAGTTCTTTCCCAAAGGGGTGCAGGCTGACATGGCTCCCTTCTGCAGTCTGGTGCTCGGTGACTGTGGCTCAGCTGATGTGGAGGAATTTGGGGTGCTGCTCCTGCCTCCTGTGCCAGCGAAGAGGAGGGGGCTGGTGGTCCTAGCAATGGTGACCATGGGCGTTACAGGCATAATATGGTGGGAGCCGGAGCAGCAGAGGCCTGGCAGCAACCCACTGCTGCAGCTGGCGTGGATGCTGCTCCTGCCTGGCAAGATTGTGAGGGATGTGGCAGCAGTGGTTTCCTCCTCAGGCTCAAGTGGTGCCTGGGCAGAGGGTTAGCACGTGTGCCTGTGATGTGGGGTTAAGGAACGGGCACAGTGTGCAGAACTCACATTTAATAGCTGCGCAAATGGAAGGGTGATGAGGCTCGGAGGGATGTGTTTGCTGCTGGCACATCAGTGTCACTCTATTAGTGTAGCAGGAGGGGAAGAAGCAGCTCTGCAATCATCTGCCTGGCTTCTTTCTGGTTTCCTTCACCTGAAATAGAACCCCCCATAAAAAAGAAAAGTCTGGTCTCAGTGTGTTATAATTTTCTTTGTGTATTGTGACAAATGTAATGTAATTTGCATATTTTATATCTTAACAAAATGGCACAGACGGGGACTTTTAAAATATATTTTTATGAATTTAACAAGTTATTAGGAAGTGTTTGGGTAGGAGAACTGTGAAAGACAGTGATAAACATTAGTGGTTAGGGTCTCAGCTGTCTGTTGCAGGATTTATTTTGTTATATTGATAACAATTATATCACTGGGCTATGTCCTTTACCAGTTATTTCCATCATTATTTATTAATTTTTATTAATAATAATTATTATATTAATAAGAATTATTAGATTAGTTTTTGGTCCCCACATCAGCCTGCACTGACCAAACAGTAAGTGAAATAGTCTGCTGAGAGCTGAACACAGAGCCAGCCCAGCTGTCTCCCACTCTCCTGAGAGCTGCTGTCTAACCTACCCGGGCTTCAGACAGCAGGTGCAACCCTGCTGCTTCCCTCCCCAGCATGCTCCCAGACCTGTCACACCACATTATTTGCAAACACCAAGGCAGCTAATATCACAGCCTGCATGTGAAGGGCACCAGGAAGCCACACGAGACAGACAGTGCGGTGTGTTCATAGTAAGAGGCAAAAGAAAGAGGCTCCTCCAAAGCCCCTATTCATAAGCTTAGCACAATAGAGTAATGCAGCGTTAGGGAAATTTAAGCTGGTCCTGAAAGCTAGAGCGCTTTGCTGCTCTTTTACTCAAGGGATGCCTTTTATCCTGAGCTATAATGCTTATGATATTTCAGACATAGCTTGCTTTGCTAGGTCATGTGAATGATGAGTATCACCGTATTTAGAGGTTTCTAGTAAATGAAACGCACATGGGAATGAATGGAGATACAGATCTCTTGCGTCAAGCCCAGCTTTATCGGAGCTTGGTGAGATATCTTTTTCAAGGGCCTACAGTAATTGAAAAGCAATTAGAATTTCATTGTACTTTCCACTTCCATTAACCATCCTGTAGATATGTACAAGAGTTCACAATGAAAAGGCTGCCACTGTACTTTCACTGCGCAGCTGTTGTAACGCAGAAGCATGGGATGGCAGCAGAGTGAAACTTCAGTCAAGTACTTGGGACTTAGAGACACTTCAGGCCTCAAGAAAGAATGGAAAGCCACCCTGTTCTACCTTAAATAAGGGATGTTGCTACAGATACGGGAAATGCTTCCTTTTCACAAGTGGGCAGGTAACAGTACAGGACAGTGCAGTGTGATAGCTGAAATCTGCCCCTCCTAAAGAAACAAATCCTGGTCATCATCTGGGTCGTGTTCTTTTCTTCTTAGAAGAGTGTATTCATCACTGATTTAAGAGTGCCAGAGCTCTGCACAAAGAGCTTTTTCTTTATCTACAAGACTGGACAAACAGGGATAGCTCTAAAGCAATGGGATTAAGCAGAACCTTGCATATCTTCAACGTTAGGTTCTAACAAGTCCAAAGCTGAAAAAAGTTAAGAGGGAAACAGCGTGCAGTGGCCAGCAGAGCTGCATTTGGATGCATGTGGATGGGGTTTGCTGGAGAAGGAGCATGGAGATCTCTGTCTTTTTTCATCTCCTGACAGAATCTTCCTATGCAGTCCTGCACAGTGCCTGGAAAACACTTGCAATGAAGCGTTCCTGAGCAGTGATTAGTGGTACAGTTAATGAACACTGGTTTACATCTCTTGGGGATAAATCCACCTTCTGACCATCTGTTAACAAGAGGATCTGGTTTTCCTCTGATTCACATAGATGCCAAGCAGAATTACCTTCATTTGAATCACTGGCGTTTCTTGGAGAGTAAGTGCTATGAAAAAGTTGGTCCGTTGGCAAGACCTCTTAATGAGTCACATTCTGTGGGGCAGAGATTATGTCTCTCTGGATGGTTTGTTCATTCTTGAACATGAGAGGGCCCAACAGCTAACAAGAATTTAGCTCCTGTTATGAAATGGCAATGTGCAGCTCTGAAGCTGTCAGCCTTTCAGTTCCTGTAATCTGCCAGTGGTCTTCTTCACCTACTGCTGGATTTGGAGCAAGTGGACTTGGTTACTTGTGCATATTTTTTTTTAAATATTGTCAGATCCCTCACAGGCACTATCTTCTAATGAATGCAAATTAAAATTGTGATTATCCATTTCAAAGCAATCGGTAGCAAGCCATCATTGGCACAGAACATTATTTATACAGCTCATAAGCACCAGTGATACTGATGCATAATTCCTCACACATCACAGTAATAGAAACTGCCCTCAGGGATGGACTTTCCAATCCAGCCTCTCTGTTTTTGAGTTGCAGACACTGTCACTTCAGTGACTGACTACTGGATTTTGCAGGTTCAGTTTGATGCACATATGATAGCAAGCCCACGCTTGCCTGCAGATGCCAGACTGCCGCCCAAATTACTTGCTCCTCTCAGCAGCAGTGAATAAAGTGACAGGATGTCAGCTCTTAGGGACTCTTGGTTCTCTCATTTTCCAAATCCTTCTCTACCAACGCCTGTTCACAGCTCTATTCTCATCCTACTCAGCACTTGCTTCAGTATGAGAAATTGGGGCCTATCATGTGTTTACATGTACAATTGCTCTTAACTCAAATTTTATTTCCATGTTTTGCTCAACCTCTAATTTCAGTGCATTGACTCCTGCTTGCTGTTCCCCACATAGGTAGTCTCGCTTTCCCTGCTCAGTTTGCAGGACTCTTCTTCAACCTGTTAAAAACGGAATTCACCAGAAGATGCAGATTACTTCTTCCTGTCCCTGCTAGGCTCCTAGGGAAAGTGAAATTTATCATGTCTCTTCCCGCTGTAATCCCTACATCCAATAATCTTTTGGGAAGTTTCACTTTTGAAACACTGGACCCCAATACGTTAGCTCTCCTTGGTGGCCAAGAGGTCCACCAACAAATTGCAGTGAAACTGTAGAGATAGGAAATATCTGCACAAGTAACCACTTTCTTAAGAGACTGTGTTAATCAAAGGACTAATAAAATCTTGTTCAACCTTTATTGAAAGACTTTTTGGTAGACAGCCAACCCTGGTTGGTCTCTTGAGTATAGAAAGTAGTATGGAAATGTTCCTTCTAGCATTAATTCATATCAGCTTCTGATGCCAATCTCCTGTACATCAAAGAGAAATGCTCATTTATTGGACCATTTTATATTTTAAATAATTTAAGCTTGTAGCACATTCCACCTACTTTTAGCAGCAGCAGCCTCTGCCATTAGTCTAACTAAAACAGCAGCTGTATTGTTTGGTGTTTCTTACACACCTGCAGCCTGGTCCCATAGTGGTGAAATGGAGATCTTGCCTTGCTTTCCTGTAGGGCTTAGGGGGTTGTGGCCAGGCAGTCCCTTATTGCCATGCTCATGTTCAAGTCCTCCACTGATACGGGTGAGGGAAGTCTCTCCCTGTAATCCACTGGTAGTCCCCAAAGGTAAATATTCCCTAATTTTTCTTACGCCGAGGACAGACTCAGCCTAAGGTTGAGTCTCTGCCTTGTGGAAATACAAAGCAGTCTCCCACCTGAGCACTGATTACAAGGTTGTTCTTAAGCAAACCAAAACGGGAGAGTGTGAAACTGCTTAAAATGAGGCCTCATCTAGGGCAATACATTACAAACTTGTTAGTCTGGATCTGTGAAATCCATTGTTTCAGTGAGGAGTGGAGCTTACAGTTTCCAAAGCTGGATGGCTACCTACCTGTTTCTCAGCCTGTGATCCATGTCATCTACCTAAATTTGGATTCCCATCCCCTTGTTTTCCAAGTATTATCCCGTACTACACAGCAAAGTCTTCATTACTTTATCTTGCACACCGTAGTCCATGTGTTTATATCCCGTAGCTTCTCAAGCTGGATGTGTCTAAGTGCAACTTTTTGCCTATAGGTAAGAGCAAGAGGTTCTTAGCATTTGGCACAAGCCTTTTTGATTCTAGCATGATGAGTAGCTATTTGCTACAACTGGGCACTGAGGCCTCTACATAAATTGATAGCCTCATCCCTGACTCTAAGGGCTTACAAATTAAATGCAGTATCTAGACAACCTCCTTTCACTCAAGTTGTTCTTGTTTGAAGTCACATGGAAAAGAAGTGAATTTAAAGACCAGGGCTATGCCCTGTATCTCTTCAACCATAGTGACCTCTCTTGCGTGCCGGGGAGTGATGCTGCTGACTGGTGATTGCTTTCAGTTACATCTCTGCTTCCAGAATAACACCGCATTAAAAAGGAAAAAAAAAAGAGAGAGAGAAAACAGTAACTGTTCATCCTGCCTAAGCTTGTGTAACAGGTTTTCATATGAAGATATTAGTGTTTCAAGTCTTTTTTTATTGAAATGTTTCAGTATCCAGAAAAAGACATTTCTCTTACTCAGCTTCATTAGTTATAGGAAATCACTGGATTAAAGTAGAGAGCAGATTAGCAAAAATAAACTGTAGTATGTCTTGGGCATATGGTGCTGCGTATGAATGGGTTTTAACTACTTATCTGTGTATAACAAAGAATGGAAGGAGAGATTTGTCTTAGTGTGCAATAATTATAATGTGCAGTAGCTGCATAGCTGAACTGGCAGAAACCACAAAGCCAGGGAAAGCTTTCGGTTTGGATCTGTATCGGGTGTGTGCACCGGTCCCTGAGCTCACATCATGTTTTCTGCCAGCTCATGGCTGGGCACGAGACTGGACTTAGCTCATTAACAGGATGCCTCTCCCTCCTTTCCCTTCCTCTTCGCTGGGCCCATGTGTTGCAGTGCTGTGTTAGTTTGGGTTACAGAGACTGGGATTTAACCCATCTGACATGGGAGTGGGCGCTGGTCCAGGGATGCTGCTCCATCACATGGACCAGAGGAGAGGCATACTGTGGGCAACCCATAAAAGCCCAGGCTTTACCTCAGCTGGGAATTGTCACCCACAGTCACATAAACACAACTGTCACATAAACAGAAGTAGTAAATAAAAGATGCCAGAATATCACGGTGATCTGGGGAGTATCGGCCTTTAGGCTCTGGGCACAGACAGAGAAACACAGCCTGCTTTTAATTCAAATTCTACGGTTTCCAGCTTCCTGCTTTTTTTTGTCTTAATACCGATTGATCCCCTCTGATACCTCAACCTCAAAAGTGGAATTTATGCCTTTTCTAAGCAGGCCCAGCTCACACTGGTTTGGACACCAGTCCTGACACACAAGTAAACATTGGTAACATCCTGATGGTGCTCCACCTCTCACTTCTCAGGAAAACTGTGCTTTTCCATTTGGATGCTGAGAGGTTTCTCGATGAAGATGACATCATGTCTTAAAAATATTTGCTTATAAAGGGATATAAAGATTTGCAAAACCAATCAAATCTGATTTATAAACTAAATTCAAAAATACCTGGAGAACTATCTGGTCTTTATCTGGGTTCCTCAGAATGTTTGCTAGCACGGGTTAACAAAAAATGTTATGCCACATAGCTTAAACATGCATGTCCTTGCCTATTTTTTGGGGGGTTGCTTTCCTCTGAGGTTTCTACAATGTGTTTCACATTGACTGTGAGTAAGATTCTTGGGCTTCTGCCCTGGATTAATCAAACATGAATCATTGCCCCATGCAAAAAGAAAGTTTAGCCAAAAATTGTGGTGGTCCATAGAAGAAAGGGGGGAGAGGGGTGGGGATGTTCCGTTCTCTGTGAAATTTTAACTAATTTTATTCCTTGTTTTGGTGGGAAATTTTGGGCGTTAAAAGATTCACTGACGAGGACCTGATCATTGTGCTCTTTTAAGGATTATTATGAAAATTTAAATCCCCAGCTGCTCAGGAGCATATTCTTTCTTTCTTTCTTTCTCCTAAATTAATTGTATAGTGGTGAAACCTGCCGAACTTGCAGGCTTTGTGTTTAGCTTATCAATAACTCAGCGTTGCTTCTGTTGCAGAGTTCCCTGAAGAGGAGAGGCAGCAGAGAAATCCACAAAGAAAAAAGGACATTTACCCAGGTACGGTTTCCATGAACACGCCACTTTGAGCAAAATCACATGATACAACTCAAAATTTGTTTTTATGGGTTTTGACAGGGCCATCAGGTATATTAACTAGAGTGCAATTAGGCCTTAATCTACTGAGACCGCCCAGAGATAATGCAGAAGCAATTTAGGACACAAGTGCAGTCTCTAAACCGTGCAGCTTCTCAGGCTCATTGTGCTTGTATCAATTGATTCAGGCTGCAGGTTTTCTACAAGAAGAGCAAATCACCTTGCCTCACAAAATAATTGGATCGCAGCTTAGGGACTAACTAAATTTATGCACTGTGCCAAAGACTTTGTGCTAATGAGTGTCTTGGCAGGAATGCAGTTCACACACTGCAACGACACCTCGCGAGCTCTCGAGTCGCAGCCCAGGGTTTGATCTCCCTGATGTTGCACGAACTTGTGCTCCCCAAAGCTGAGGTACAACGGAGAGCCTAAGCTGCCCACTCAGTCTCTCTTTGGACACCAGTTTTATTGGAATCTCGTGGGTCAGTCCTTCTCAGGAAAGCAGTCTGCCCGGTTTCCTCTGCTTTTTGTGCTGACTGTAGGAGTTAAAGCTTTTCCCAGCACCCGCACAGTTACTGTTTATAGCCAGAGAGATGGGGATAGTATTTCACCTCACTGGGAAAGGAGCCAAGAGAGACATTGTGCCTTCATTAGAGAAGGGATGCACTTCCCCTGCTGCCCCCTTGGCAGGCTCAGTGTACACAGCCGAGACCTATGGGTTGTCTAGTCTTAAAATCCATTGATTTGTAATAGAAACCATAATAAATCACTACAATATGTTGAACTTGAGGGGGTAGGGCAGGCAGCAGAGTGGGCATACTGGGGGATTGTGGTGGCCAGGGAGCTTCAGCCTGCTTTCACAGGACACAATAGACCGAGCGTCCTTGCCAAGATGACACAAGCATGGTTTAATTGTACCTTAAAATGGGGCACTTGCTATGGAGAATTATTTAAGTCATCAGTCATGTCAGAGAGTTTATTTTTCTGCAAGTATGTAAAATACATGGATGAGATATATACACAGGCCCACACACATGCAAATTACAGATGAAGCTACATGAAGACACCATTGTGTCCATAGGGGTTTGTGGGCAGCACTGTCCTTCCTTTCCTCATTCCTGGAAATATAGAGCTGTTCAAAGGGAATGGATTCTCGTGCTTGCTTCCTCTGCCCAAATCCAGGCATTAAGAGCAGCTGTAGTTTGCCTTGGAAAGCCTTTTAAAAGGACCTCACAAATTTAACTGGGTAACCGAGTGTGAGCTCAGCACCACTCGCAACGTAGGGAAGTGATCCCAGAAGCCACGCGGGGAGAAAAACCTTTACCCTCTACACACACACCTCATAACTCTCACAAACAAAAGATTTGGGCGTGGAAATGAAAACCATTGCATCAGCACTCTGCAAGGTGGCCATTCAGTTTTCTTCACCAATTCTTTAGGGTAGAAAAGACTGAGGAAGAACCTTATATACTAACATGGCCCAGCTTGTATTTACATGTCCTATCTCCCAACTCTAGGGTATTACCCAGAGCTGTCTCCAAACCCAGGCATCCATTAAGAGGTACTTGCTGGTTGAGATCAGGGCACATCACAGCAAGCGCCTGACCTGGTCAGACAGCTGCCAGGTCCTGGGGCATGACCCAAAATTGTTGGTACAGACACAGCCCAGGAGGTTCAAAATGCTGCTCTTCAGGGACAGACACCCTAAATACCTAGAAGGAGTTCAAACACCCATTATATGTTTTGTGACTGAGCAGGCTTCAAACTTAGATTCTGTGTACCCACATGCTTATAGATATGTACAGCATGTGGCAAGACTGGTTTTTTTACTTACTGAGAGCTCATCATGAAAATTAGCTGGAACATCACACCCACCACAGGGCACACCAAGTAAATAATACCCATGAAGTTGATTGTCTTGAAGTTGTGTAAAAGCAACTCACCCGCCTCTAGCAGTATTGAAGAAAAAAGTTTTTATTCAGCAGAATTGCAAAACGGAACTTCTTGGAAAATACCAGGCACCAGGCAAAACACAAAGAAAAGTGGTTCTCCAGCGCAAGGTAGGAGTGCTGGCACTCAGCCAGATGCTTGGGTGCTGGTTGTACTGCCCTGTCGTCAGACTTGCAACCCCAAAACTGCTTACCAGTCTTCTGCCTGGCAGTTCCCTTGAGCTGGTGGTGGTGGTAGAGGAGATGGTGTTGGCCTCTATCTAGCTTTGTGTCTTCTTGCCAGAAAAGAAATATTGTATTGGGGAATTTTTGATCAGCTCTTCATTCTCATCACATCTCTCACACATTATGCATTTACATTGCATAATGAAGATAATTTATTTCCTATATATTTCATTTCTTTATCTCCACATTCTACATTTGTCTAAATTAGACAGCAGACTCTGTAGGGAGGGATCTGGGTTTTTTCCTTATGCTTTTTTTACCCATTAACATCCTTCTGAATTTCCATGCAGAGCCACAGTGCAATTGCATGCAAATAATCACCATCGTTAATCATTAACTCCCATTTATCCTTAACGATCTCTTCAAGTCCATGACCGAGCACCATGACTGTCACATTTTTGCACTGCTGTTCCTTCTTTTCTTTCTATATGATCTGCCCTATGTACACATTTTAGGAAAGCATCCACATGCTAGATGTTGAATACAGTCAGGAGGCCATAGCCCATATTCAGCCCCTGGGATATGAGCCTGTTGTTCCTCCAAAAACATGGAAAGGTTGTTCTCTCTCTTTTTTTTTTTTCCCCTGGCTTTTCATTCACAATTTAACTAATAATGAACTATTCTCAATTTCAGTGATTTGGCCTCTCTTTAGTTTGCCTTGTATGTCAAAAGTCTGCTTGCCTGTGTGGGTGTCTCACCCTCTCACTGTTTCTACTTGGTTTCAACTGATCAAGAAATCGCTGATATTTCTGTACACAAAGTTTCAGAGGGACAGATGCATGAAGGTTGGAGTCCTACCCTTCTGGCATGCTTAGATCTGGCTGATAAATCTCTCCTGACCATTCTTTTCCTTTGGAAAAAAAGCTGTCAGGGGAATGGGATGTTCCCTGGCAGGGAAGCGAGGAAGATTTGGAGCTTTCTCACCTTTCCAGATGGGATCCATATTTAGTAGGCAAGACTAACATCCATCAGCTCTGGTTTTTTGTATGAGGCTTGTGTTTGTTTAATGAAAAAAAATGTTGCTTGTTTCAGCTCTTGCAAAAAAAAAAAAAAAAAAAAAAAAAAACTTAAACATTTAATCCTTTTTTTAAAAAAAAAATTGCAAAGACAAAACCTGTCAATAAAGTAATGCCATTAAAGCAGTTAACAGTGGTTTTGTCCTGCAGTAATAGCACACTAAGTCCACAGATGCATTGAGTCGTGCAGTGATGCTGAGCAAAAACACTGGGGCCCTGACCCTAAACCCATCGAAGCCTTTCCCTTTTCTTCAAAACCTTCAAAATGCTGAGTGTGTTGTCCCGAGTGCGGCTCGGGGACTGTTATTTTTGGTGTTTGAAAGGCAGTGGGTGTCTGGCTGGAGCTCCCTCTGACCCCAGGGTGGGAGCGGGCCCCTGGTGCTCCCAGGCAGAGCAGAGGGATGGGGCAGGCGGCCCCTTCCCTCAGGCATCGCTCCAGCTGCCTGCAGCCAGGGAGGTGCAAGGCACCAACTACTGCCGCTGACGGCTGGGCACTTGAAGCCAAAGACAGACAAGAAGTTGAGTAAAGAATGCAGGATTACAAAGACTGAATAAAGAAAATGTCAGATGAGCTATTATCAGGTAAAAAAATAACCAGGAGTAATCATCCCACCTGTGAGCTCTGATGTGCAGCATTGGTCTGGCTGTACCTTTCCTTGTGATCTTTGTATTTCCCTAAAAGCAAAACCTAGAGCGCTGGGGATAAACTGATGCACCATGATAGGAAAAACAGAGGCAATGTGTTGTACAGCCCTGGCCAAAGATAATGCTTTAATCATACAGCCTTATCCAGCCAAGGCAACCAAAATTCAGAATGACTCCAGCAGAGGCTGCATGGGATTTTGCCAGGTTTCTATTTGATTCTTAATTTGCACTTTGAGTTATAAAGAGAAAAGCAATTTATAAATAATGTTTGTGAAAAAGAGGAATGTGTATGCAAGGAGACAATAGAGAGGATAGAAAGCCCATCTTCTAGAGGCTCTGCTTTTAATCAACCATAAGCACCTCACTTGAATTAATTTAAAACTTACATTTCTGATGCCAGAAACACAATGACCAAAATTTTAGTCAACCCATGAGCTGACTGCACTTGTGTTTGACTCTTGGTTATCAATGAAAATCACACATTAACAGAAACTTCGACTATTTTTTACCTCCATCATGTTATTAACATGTAAGTTAACTTTTTTCTATTCAGCATTTTAAAGTCACAACCTGCAGCAAGCAGCATCAATCAGAAAGCTGACTAGGTTCACAAGTATACAACTGATAACTTTTGTGTCTATTTAGTTATTATCAGCTTAAACTAAGACATAATTAGTGTA